>OMKY01238908.1:0-23152 GCA_900302395.1 Bregmaceros cantori | reverse complement strand
TGGATGTATATATATATGTGTGTATATATATATATATATGTATATGTATGTATATATATATATATATATATATATATATGTATACACATATATATATATATATATATATATGTATATATATATATGTGTGTATGTATGTATATGTATATATATGTGTATTTGTATGTATATATATGTATGTGTATATATATATATATGTGTGTGTGTACACACATATATATATATATATATATATATATGTACATTCATTCATGGAAAAAAATAGTCATTCTGCGTTTCATTTCCTTACCAGTCAATACATGTGCACGCTGCACCAATTAAGAAGTTTTCTCACACCATGTGAAAGGCCACTCACCTGTGTCTCCTCTCTAGGGTGATGCAGCAGTACTGCTTCACACAGACAACCTGTTCAATCTGTCTTTGCCCCTGGCTCGCCCCCTGCTGGCAGCGCTCTTCCTGCAGACCTCGCTGCGTGGCTGGAAGGTCAAGCTGCTGGACGCTCCGCTGTTCTCCACACGCCGACGTCCACTGTTTCATTCCCAACACAACAGCTGGAAGGCTGACATGGTGCAGAAGGAGCGCACTGAAGCGCTCATGCACACCTTTGCCATTAAGCGTGTACTTGCGGCCGACGGAAGTGAACAGTGGTTTGGCTGCAGCAAAGAGACGCCACGGTTAGAAAAACAACATTCATTCCTTGTTTAACTTGATAGAAATTGATTTGAAATGAACCGTTTTTGAATACAGTCCAACATACAATACAAACCCACATGTCCAGCATTTAACACTGAACCTCCCAGCAGGTCACAGGCACTATTAATCTATTGCTATAAAAGCCTCTTGGCTCATCAAAGAGGGTAAAAATTGTTGGTTGTTTTGTTTACTGTTGGATTGTTTGTCAACAAAATGACTCAAAAATGTACAGATTTTCATTACATATTTACCCTAGGTGTGTATTGGGCCACATAACAATCCATTAGAATTTAAGATGATTGGGATCACAATCCAGGACCTTTTGAGTGCAATCATTTTCAAAAAACGAGGCCCATCAAATATTCTCTACAATAATATATTCCATACATAGTATATAGTATAAAGAAGAGCATCTCTTCTTTCTATGCAAATGCTTATATATTTACATTTTAGTGCTGTTGGCAATAAGCATGTTTGTAAAACTTTGTAAAAAAGAAGTCCTGTGCTCAGTTTAAAGATTCTTAATTTGATAACATTCAAAAAAGTTATGTACACTCAAAAAGTTATGTACTTGTAATGGCTTTGGCAAAGGTTTGCGCTCTCAGAGTGCCTCTGATTCTCTAATCAGCTGCATGGTTACATCAAGGCTGCACCCCCAGCAGACTAGAGAAAAGGACACAATGCTCTGGTAGAACCTCCCTGTTGTTGGGTCAACACTGTAGAGAGCAAGAGCCTAACGGAGAAACACACTCTATTAAAACATTATTATAACAATCCTTACATCCAAACAGTACATTAATGGAATGGGGAACTTCTCATCTTATCAAGATTATTTTTATATTATTTATATCAGCATTTCCATTTTCTCTTTATCAGCCTAAGCATTATGGGCATGACTCAACCAGGATTAAAACCTTGGTCTCTCAGTCCAGAGGTGGACACTCTGGGCTCTTTTACCAGGCCCATTTTAAGACTAAGTTGACATCAGTTTGTGCCCAATATTGTCCACAGGTGCTTCGGCACGGTGTACGACAACACCCCAGAGTACCTGTATGCTGGACGCTGGACGCCACCCTGTTGTCTGCGGGCGCTGCGTCAGACCACCAAGCACGTAGTCCGTGCGCTGGAGGCGGCTGGCGTGCGCTACTGGCTGGAAGGCGGCTCGCTTATTGGCGCGGCACGTCATGGTGACATCGTGCCGTGGGATTTTGACGTGGACCTCGGCATATACCATGACGACGTACAGCATTGCCCACAGTTGCACAGCTTGGAGAACAGGGCTTCCTTGGTGGACGCTGAGGGTTACATGTGGCAACGGGCGACTGAAGACAATTTCTTCCGTGTGCAGTTCAGCGAATCAAATCACCTCCACGTGGACTTGTGGCCGTTTGAGCTGCGTGACGGCGTCATGACCAAGCGCTGGAACTTTCATAGCCACCGGCAGGACATAGACTTCCCTGAACACTTCCTGTTGCCGCGCGTGCCCATGCTGTTTGCCGGCTTAACGGCCTACGCACCAAACAACCACCGAGCATTTCTCGAACTTAAATTTGGCGAGGGGGTAATTGAAAACCCAGAGTATCCCAATCCAGCCAAGAAGCGTCTAGACAGAAGCAAGCTATGGAATATAAATGCCACGTGATTTTGATGCAGCAGGAGCCTTACCACACTAATCTGGATAATCTGCCCAATTTACCTCAAAGGCAGACTGACTACCGACAAGTCTCTGGTTCCTTCTCAACTAGAGACTGAGTGAAATACTGTATGTAAATTATATCAACAGTCATGGCAGTTCTGCGACATGCCACATGTTTTATCTCCCTCCATCCATGATGGGAAGTTCTGCTCCCTCCATCCATGAGCAGCCAAACCTTGTGTTGCACTCGAGACGAGCCTTAGTCAGGCCACAGGTGGCGATGGCAACCACTGCTAGACTAGCAAAGAAAGGTTCTTTTCTCTTGCATCTGTGTTGTATTTTGGATGTGAAATTATTTTCCCATTGTACTTCATTTGTTGTTTATTTTGATACATTTTATTTAACAACTGACTGGTCCAGCTGTGGATGCATCGTGAAATATTTTTTGTTAGACGGCGGTGGCATGGAGCCACTTCAAAGATGCACCACTTACTAACACTAACCACTGGAGCTGCCTTAGTGCAGCCTTACTGTTGATTGGGTATGAAACAAACTTTATTCTATTGTGGTGGCAATAGAACACATACGCACACACTGCAATGTCTTCTGACAGCCTTCCTACTAGAGATGGACGATATACTGGGAAAAAAGGAGCCGATGTCTGTATACCTGTGTATATTATAAACAGGGCTTTGAACCGGTTCAAGGAACGAAAACGGAAACCGGGAAGTTTTAGTATTTTCCAGGGAACAGAAACGAAACCGGAAACGTTATTTTTTATGTTCCGGAACAGGAACAGTTGTTTAAAAATAATGGTAACCGGTTAATACCGGTTTTATTTCGTTCCTCAAAGGAGTGCACTTGGGGATAACTTCAGAAATAAGAGTATTTATAAAATCTACGATGCAGCAGTGAATTAAGAATCGTTGCGGGACTCTCTGCAGCGTGTCGTTGTGGGTTCGTGTGTGGCTGTAGAGTGCTACCAGCGGGTTTCTGTAGCGAGTCGCTTTGGGTTCGCTGCAACAAATATTACATAGCATTAAACAACTGACAGGAACAAAATTAACCGTTCCGGGTACAATATTTTTTTGTTCTAACCGGTTCAGGAACGTTCATTTATTGGTGGAACTCATAACCGGAAACGTTTGGGAAAAAATATTGGTTCAAAGCCCTGATTATAAGGTAAAATGTTTTCATAGTTACCTAATGTAGTGAACAATAGATCTCCACTTAACTTCACGCACATCGGAGTAGGCGTCTATGTGGAACCCATGCTTCCTCATCAGGGCTCCGAACCGGTTCAAGGAACGAAAACCGAATTTTAATTTACAGAGCGGAAACCGATTTCTTCAACTGTTCCGAAACAGAAACGGAACATTATGAAATCCACAAAACCGGTTAACGTTTTTTTCCTCCGTTCTCTAGATATTTTAACTTATGTCTGGGAGACTATTTCCGTCCACTTTCACTGTCAGTCGACATGCATTTGCGCCTCCATCTTGTGGACAGACACTGAAGATTGAAAGTCCACCAAATATATTTTGTATAAACTATATCTAAACTTAACATTGCACAATATACAATATAACTTTGAGAACGAACAACATTTTTGCGCTTCGAACCGGTTCAGGAACGATATTTTGATGGCGGAAGAAGCAGAATGGTTCCAAGAACAAAAACGTTAAACACAGGCCTGCCTGAACCGTTGCCTGCCTGGAACTTTTTCAAAAATAATTCTGTTTTCAAGCCCTGTTCCTCAGCATAAGTTAATTTACTTAGAACTTGTCCTAGATGCCCATTACAGTGAAATGAATCGTATCGTTCCGTTCACATTTTTAGCCAATGACACGCCACTAGTCTGTGTGTCGAGGTTTAATTGCTAAACGTGCTTCCACACGGCATAGTGCATCTCCCAGAGACAAATTTGCTCATAAAATGATAAACCTTAACCTGTAGGCTGTTAAATTATCAAAACAATGTGGGAATCTTTAAAAAACGTCGTTTGTTGCAGTTTATATTTTTGAGGCACATTTTAGACATGCGGACGGACATTCTGCTGACTGCAAATAATATTTTCTGATCCACTGGCTGGACGCAGCAGTGTGAGAAGGGTCATTGTGACTCAGGATAGCATCATCATCTTCCTCTGGCTTCAAGGCAGATGATGTGCTTCATCTATCTGGTTTGCCGGACGAATAGAAAACCTTTTTTTGATACACGTTCCTACTTTGTGATAATGAAAAACGCACCCGACACACCCATGAGCATGATCACAGCCAAAATGCCGCTCAAATGAAATGAAATGCACAAGGTCCCAATAATTCATTGGAACTTAAGGGTTAAAAGAAGAAATCTGGGGTGTCTCGACTCCACATCCACATACATAGATATGCAAAAATGTCCGAATTTCCAGAGGCCCTAAAAAATGATGAATGAGGTCCTTCAATAGCTATTTTTCATAGAGAAAATCACACACTGCATTTGCACTTATGTACTTTTATTATTTCTTTAAAATAAATCAGGTATAACAAAAGGTCCAAACTCCAAAACAGAACATTCTGACCAAAACCCAAACACGGTAACCATTTCCATTGTACCTGCTTCTGTGATTGCATCTCGCAAGTCTCACATCAGACATAAACACAAGGTTCTCACAAAAAAATGGAGACTATAATGCAGAGACTATAATGGAATGATTCATTTTAGATCAGACCCACTCAACTCAGTACAATGAAGATGCAAATGTCAATTAGTGACCTTGTGGCAATTTGTGGGAATATCCTGGTGTTTAAAGCATATGACTTTTGCCAACTATGGCTCATATTTTGAAGAATGACAATTTGGCAACACCTCAAATGACAGTCAGTACATGATATCCTGAAGGCAATATTGTATAAAAAGTACATGTGAGCTATGCATGAGTGATCGCGGTCAGTATCCATGGTAATATATTAACCGCCAGCAGCTACTACGTTGTATTTGCTCCATGTAATGAACGTGAATTGAAACAATGCCACTTAATCGCACGTACAAGTACATGTATACTTCGCCGTACGTCATACTTACAGCCCTATTAGGATCTGGCTGTGGAAATCATCGAAACAAATCTGTGTTATGGACTTTTTACTCCCAAGTACTTCTTATACACAATTGCCCAAAAGTACCACTTTAAGTTCATGACAGACAAGCTAAGCATAAGCAGTCCATTTTCAGTGGTTTGTGGGATATTATGCAGTTGTATTTTGCAGTCAGATTGTGTGTGAGAGTGAGAGTGAGAGAGAGAGAGAGAGAGAGAGAGAGAGAGATTCACACTCACCTCCAGGTCCGGATGAAACTCATATTTACTATAGGCAACAAGCCCTTAAAAGAACAAAAACAATGAACAAAAATAAAGAGATTTCGTAACAGCTCTACTATTGTTTTCCTTAAAAGATGACTCGCTTGAATAGCATGTCAACAACAAATAAAATATATTAAAAGGCAGTAATTGATCACAAAAAAATGATTTGATTAATCAAACCACCACATTCTACTGTCAACATATTTAACATCACAAATCCATCAAGATGAATGGCTCTTTTACTGCGCTACACAAACAGCCTTGACTACAACTATTAAGTTCTAGTGGTGGTGCAAATAACTGCTTAAAAACTATTAATTTAAATTATTTAAATCAATTATATTCAACATACTGCCCATCAGGCATCCAATGAGCTGACTGATGGACGTGTTCCACCAGGTGGTGGAACATTTTTGAATGCATTCCTTGTCATCTTAAAATGATTCTCTTTTCTTTCGTTTGAATGCTCTCCTTCCAAACTATTTTCTAGAACGGTAAACGGAAAATACAATTATGCCTTCCTAGGTGTGTGTGTGTGTGTGTGTGAGACATTTAAAATAATTTAAAACAGAAAACCCTTCAAGTGGATGTAAATGTAGTTCATGCCTCAAATAATTTCCAAAAGCGACACAAAAAACAACCTACAGACACAGTGCTGTAGTCATCTTGTAAGGCGCGGAGACTCTTCATCCTATGGCACCTAAAATAAAAATACAAAAATAACGGAAGGTTCTGGTAGTGGAGCAGTGGAGGGAATTGACCAGTTGGTGCACAGCCTGCATGCACCTCCCACAGACATTTCAAAATGGCTTACAGGTAGAGATGTCCCCAAACATCTTTTTGGTTCAAACCTGATCCTGACTTTGCTGGTGACACTGAGGGCGGAGTCGAGTGAATTAGCCAAGCCCTGCTCTTATTAAAAGCTGTCCAGGTCAGGATCTGATCCGGAAATGGGGGCAGCCGTGCATACTGGGCTCAAGTTTGCAAAGGAAAAGGAAAATGTAAAAAAACCAGTGTATTCTTTGGAGTCACCATTGCATGAGGCTGGTTCAGCTTTGGGAAATTCATCAAGAAATGGTGCAATAAAAGATTATTAACAAAAATAAATGAAAAGTACGAGACTAACTGAAAAAAAGGTGACATGACTTGCCCAACATTTTTAAGAGGTGGATGTGCTTCTGAAAGAACCGAAAAGGGCTTAACTGAGAAAAACTAAATGAAAACAAAGTTGAGATTTTCTAATGGCGCAGATTAAAAAAAAGAAAAAAGGGAAATTAAAGCCAGAATCTTGCACCAAAAAAGAAACATTGTAACAATTTGTCTTCAAACTAAAAATACAGGAATCGTCGGGCAGTCCTCGTCACGCTTCAGAAGCTGGTGGAGTCCTCGTCACGCTTCAGAAGCTGGTGGAGTCCTCGTCACGCTTCAGAAGCTGGTGGAGTCCTCGTCACGCTTCAGAAGCTGGTGGAGTGACGAAAAGGCAGCGCTTTTCCTTTACATGGCCGACTCCTTGTCATAATCAGCCTTGGCCATAAGTGGAGAGTTTTCCAGTCCAGAGGCGGCGGCCGTTCCGTTGTCGCCAGGCCTCACCTCTTCCAGTTCCGTACCTGCGTCTAGCGATGCGTCCTTGTCCACCATGTGCTGCAGCAGACCCGCACCAAATGCATCGCCCTCTACGTTGAGCACGGTACAGGTGCGGTCACTAAAAGAAGGAAAATTGGCATTAGCAGAAAAAAAACAACACGCACCATCAATTACAAATCGACCACATATTCACTGCTTATTGGAGTGTGATTACACTACAATGTTATTGTGCAGTGGTTTGAAAAGGTTAAAAAGACTCACACGAGCCAGTCCACGGCCAAGATGAGCGAGATGTCGCTGGTGGGCAGAGCCACAGCCTCCAGGATGATGGCCAGGGTCAGGACTCCTCCCGCGGGTATCCCTGCAGCACCAACACTGGACGCTGTCGCAGTGACACTGGGCAAGCAAACATTACAAGGTTATACTCAAACATTATCATTTATTGGTTAGGAGGATCGGGATGACTGGAGGCTACGAGGGAAGGCTCGTCTGAGGACGACCTAGAGAGAGGTTAGGGCTGCAACTAATCTATCTTAATAGTTGATTAGTTGCCGATTACTGAAACGATTCTTTGACTAATTTGTTGAAGGTATTTCCATTTTATTGACAGCTTTGGTTTGGAAGTGGGATGAGATATATTGGGTTAAGACATAATAATAACAATAACGACAACAACAATAATAACAATAATAGAATATATTGGGGGAAGACATGGCTGAAATGTCGGCAAAGGAGGGAGGAGAATTTGCTGCCCATGAAACAAGTCACAGGTTCCATAAATATGTGATTTCTTACCAACTACGCCACAGAGCCAACATGATATTCTTGCTATAAAAAAAGTGACTACTTTCACATATTCTTTTTACATTTGTATTCCCGGAATGCAAAACAAAATAAACAATGAAATCAATCAAAATGTTGTGTTGTATTTTGTTGTGTGACTATATACAATGAAGTACGGACTGACCGTTGGGATTAATAAAAAGTATATTTTATATTAATATTTCTCACCATGATAACTTACAATCAAATAAGCACAAGTAGTGTTGACTCAATCAACAAAACCATGCGGCACAATCATTGGAGTTAACAGGATACTCTGTGGCACAGTGGGTTAGACTCTTACACGCATCCAGCCACAGTGTTCACCGCAGTGCCAAAAAATAAAATAGAAAATGGCACTTGTGACAGAAAATAATTTAATTTGTCCTTAAAATCAGAACGATTAATGACCTGAAATGTTAGAATTGAAAACTTACCATCTCCAAAGGTTCCACCTAGCATTAGCATGCAAGAGCCTACTAGCCAGCTTATAACATTGGTTGCACCCAAGCTGTATTGTTTGTGTTGCTATGGGACAATGTTCAGTATCCAAGAACATGGGTAGAGTCGTTGCCCAGGGAATGGCGACTGGCATTGGGAACATATATTCAATAAGTTTGAGCAGAGAACCAAACTTTGAAACAGTTAATCACTGCCGATTAACAGATTATCAATGCAATAATTGATTATCATCAATCAATAGATTGCAGATCTATTATTGTATGTGTAGTTCATTCAATATTAACAAGGAACATTTTGAATTCAATACTTGCAAACATTGAAATGAAGATAAATTCACGTAGCCACACAAGGACTAAAAGATGACCTGCTGAGAAACAATAACAAGACAGACAAGGCAGACATGGTTTCTTGAAATCAAGTTTGGCATTTTGTTACACCTTGACAGGGCAGGGTGGGTTCCCCTAGTGTGCCATTTTGTTACACCTTATGACAGGGCAGTGCGGGTTCCCATAGTGTGCCATTTTGGTACACCTTGACAGGACAGTGCGGGTTCCCCTAGTGTGCCATTTTGTTACACCTTATGACAGGGCAGGGCGGGTTCCCCTAGTGTGCCATTTTGGTACACCTTGACAGGGCAGTGCGGGTTCCCATAGTGTGCCATTTTGGTACACCTTGACAGGACAGTGCGGGTTCCCATAGTGTGCCATTTTGTTACACCTTGACAGGGCAGTGCGGGTTCCCCTAGTGTGCCATTTTGTTACACCTTATGACAGGGCAGGGCGGGTTCCCCTAGTGTGCCATTTTGTTACACCTTATGACAGGGCAGTGCGGGTTCCCATAGTGTGCCATTTTGGTACACCTTGACAGGACAGTGCGGGTTCCCCTAGTGTGCCATTTTGTTACACCTTGACAGGGCAGGGCGGGTACCCCTAGTGTGCCATTTTGTTACACCTTGACAGGGCAGGGCGGGTTCCCCTAGTGTGCCATTTTGTTACACCTTATGACAGGGCAGTGCGGGTTCCCCTAGTGTGCCATTTTGTTACACCTTGACAGGGCAGGGCGGGTTCCCCTAGTGTGCCATTTTGTTACACCTTATGAGAGGGCAGGGCGAGTTCCCCTAGTGTATAATATCCCAACATGAAGACCTTTATCCTGACATGTTGCATGGGGTCAGGCGGGCATTTGATGAATTATGATGAAGTAGGGGGTCATGAATATGTTTTGTATGTCAACGTAACAAACAGCAGTATTCAAGAGTGATTACCACTTGCTCACTACAATGTGGCTCATAGCCCAACGATTACAGAAATAGAAGCATGACACTGACTTCAGTGTAGAATTACCACTATACAGGCAGCACTATGGATAGACTGTAGGGAGGGACGCGCCTCTAGTGCAAACATTGAAACACTTGAAAATAAAAATAAAGGCAACTTTTACTTTTTCATTTGAAAAAAGTAAAATAAATTATGAATTTTATTAAATATGAATATATATTTGTTGTGCTGGTTATGATAAAAACTGCTATATAGTGCTGCTGTACAAAAGATCGATCAATTAACATAAAATATGTATCTATGGCTATGGCCAGGGGGGGGTCGCTGGTGCCACAACATCTGGAATCCTATACTTGGGGTGGGAATCTTTGGTCACCTCAAGGATTCGCCAACTAACGATTATTTTGATAAATCGATTAAATCAGATAAATTTCTCTTATTAATCGGATGATCTCATTTAATAAATATGAAAATAATTATATAAATGAATTTGGTAATCGATAAATCGGTTGCAGCACATTCATACACACACACACATTTCAGACCGTTTTAAATGATTCTGTTCAGGGTGGTTCCATGCTGCACTAGAAGTTTGAACAGCAGCAAAATCATAAAGCAAACCACATGTCATCGGGATGGTGTGAGTTGCAGTGGATGGATTGTTGCGTGACCCGCGCTGGGACACGCCGACAGTACGCCGGGTGCACCCGTACACTTGTTAGCAGTTAGCTTCGGGTCGCCGAGGAGTCGGGGCCACTCCACCGCTGTGTTCCTTGTAGCGCTCCAAGAAAATGATTTTTTTGTTATGTTTCAGAATTTAATCACTTTTTTCTTTTGTTATTTCCAACAACTGCAAAATTTCAGCCAGATCCGTGCACAACTTTTTCAGTTATCCAGGGGAAAAACCAACGCGACCAAAAACATAACCTGCTTCCCGGCGCAGGTAAAAATATACTGGAAATAAGAAATTCTTAAGATTAGAAGTTTACCTTGATTTCTGGAGATTATTTATTTTATTTTTTTACATTTTTTCCAGCCCATTCAGACTGTTATTTTTTTCCAAGCTTTATTTATCAGGGTTAGTGGAAACAGGTGAAGATGGGGGGGTAGACATGCGGGAAATACGTCGGTGGTGGGATTCGAACCACCGACTCACCGCGCCATTAAGGCATATGCGTGCTTTCCAGTGCACTGCCTAACCGACTGAGCTACTGGGAAGCACTTCTGGAGACTATTTGATGGATTTTCAATTTTCGGACAGAAGGACTCTAAAGTACGGGTACTCACAGAATGGTGATGACGGACACAAAGTTGAGGGGAATGTCGTTGAGCTGTGCAATGAACACGGCGGCCACACACTGGAACAGCGCCGCTCCGTCCATGTTGACGGTAGCACCGATGGGCAGGATGAAGCGACTGATGTGCTTCGATACGCCGTTATTCTCCTCCACACACTTCATCATGAGGGGCAGTGTGGCTGAGCTGAACACAAAAACATGTTTCTTTTCCTTAGGGCTGCAACTAACCATGAAAATAATCAACCAACCATTATGAAAATAATCCATTAATCGGTCAATTTTCCTGGCGATTCATGAGAAAAATTGATCCGATTAATCGGATCGATTATCTCATTGAAAAAAGAAAAATTTATATATATATATTCATTTGCACTCATGACATTGGACCTTTGCAGGAAAGTAAAAAAGTAGACTAAATATTCTGTTGAGAACTAGCAAATACTGCCACCATTTATTTTAGTTTTTTGTGCAGTATTTAGCCTTAGATGGAGTTTACCATCCACTCTGGACTGCATTCCCAAGCAACCGTCGCTACTGAGGGAATCCTGGTTAGTTTAATTTCCTCCGCTTACTGATGTGCTCAAGTTAAGCGGGTCGTCGCAGGGACGCACGACCGTGCCGTCCTCGACCGGGAAAGGGTTCCGTGAGACGGAGTCGTCCGACGCCCGGCCTGGAACGAACCTCCAGCGGCGGGCGCCACGGCCGGACGCCCGAGTTGCGCACCGTGAGCCAAGCTTTTGGAGCACGTCCGCTAGGACGCTCGTTCCGCAGGCGAGACCGCGGGGACAAGCACGCCGGCATAAGTTCACGTGTTGTAGACGGCGAGGACGGTGGGGGTGGAGTCTTGATCCACTTCATCACTGTATGAAGGAAGAGCTTGTGGGAGAATCCAACTCTAACCAGGAAGCCGACACCTAACGATTAATCACAGCCGACTAATCGATTACCAAATTCATTGGCAACGAATTTGGTAATCGATTAATCGGTTGCAGCTTACTGGTTACTTTTCCTTTTTGAAGTAATTTTTTGCCCGTTTTTCATTCTTTCCTTTGAGAGATTGTGACGCGATTAAATCTGAAAAATGGAATGAAGATCCAGGGGGATTTACATTGCAGAAAAGCCGCAGTGGGGATTACAACCCGCAACGCTGCTCGACCTATCGTCCGGGGGTCACCCTCTATAACCACTCTGCCACCGAACCCCAAACAAAACATTGTCAAACTGATACAACATTCTGTTTAATTCTGTCATGTATATGCAATATGGCAAAATAGATACACATGCGATTTTAGCTGGGTATGCAACAGCTCTGATCAACACAAAAAGAAAAGTTATGAACATCACATAAGAAATAAACTCAGGTAGGTCAGTTGGGTATGCATACCATACGCATTTCAATGACCATTATTCTCTGTGTTCAGTAACATCACCGTATGTGGTCTTAGCACGCAGGGCTTTGTAGCACCTGCCCGAGGGAAGGGGGCAGAAAAGGTGGTGTGCGGGGTGGGAGGTGTCTGGTATGATGCTGCCCTCACGGGCAAATATTCTATACAAAAATATATCAACAATTCTTTTTCGTAAGGCATCTATAGAAATTATATGCACACAAAAAGAGTTAACAGTATGTAGTTGAATGTACTGACTAATCAATTAAAGTATAATAGTTATTAGAATTTAAATGGTATTCACTAATTACCAAGGGAATTAATCATTGATATTGTTGGCACTTGCCCTTATGGGTCCATAGGCAGGCAAATTTCTCAAAATACACTTGCCCCATTTGATGTATTTTATGTAAATAATAAAAAAATAATAGCAATTTTCAAACATTTTTATTGCAAAGTTTTCCCAATTTTATGACAGCGAAACAAAAGACAAAGACAATACCGCAGCAACAATCACGTTGTCCTCAGTCCATTCAGGTAGTCCAGCACCGGCATTGTGCCCAGAGACAGTGCATGACTAATTCGGGCAGGATATGTAGAGCCCTCATCCGCTGTTCCCAGAACAGCCACCAGGGGGCAGGGTGTACATGGGTGATTATAAGTTTTGGAAAAGAAAATATTGAGGACCAGAATGATTGAAGTGAAGGGCAAGTCCATAGTTGGTGAGTAAGCGTACCATTTGTCACACTGTGCTGATACATTAGGAAATATCTTATTTATCCTCGTTTTCAAATAATGTAACCTGTGAATTATTTTAAATTGTATCAGTTTTAGTCTTGCGTTAATAGAACGTCGGTGGATATTTAACACTTTCCCCAAAACTCTTCAGCAACAGGCATTCCCATTTCAGTCTCCCATTCCATCCTTTTCTTTTCCGTCTGGTAGAAAAATATGCGGTAAAAGATAGAAATAGCCCTTTTACTACTGGCTCTAATTTTAAGTATATCTTCCAGGCCAGGGCTTGGGGGAATACTAGTAAAGGTGTTGAGATGTGTTTTAATAAAATTTCTTAATTGCAAATAATGGAAAAAATGTGAGCTAGGCAGATTGTGTCTGTCTTTCAGTTGGTCAAATGACATCAAGTGCCTTCGTGGTATAGATCGCCTAGAGACCTCACTCCCATTTCCAACCACTGTGTGAAAACTGTGGGAATCATGTTTTCAAACCCTCTACCAATTACAAATTGGAGTGTCGGTATATATGTTGGGAATTTCTAGATGTAATTTAATCTGCTTCCAGATTCTCAAAGTGCTGTGGATTAAAAAAATTACCTCCGTATAATGATTTGTTTATCTTAAATGGGGCTGTTCAGTAAAGCTAGGAGTGAGGTCCCCTTACATGCAGATTGTTCTAATAACAGCCAAGCTGGCGGGCAACTCTCCACCGGTTCAGTAGGGTATGTTCTCCAATGAGTTCATATATTCATTTGTGCAGCCCAGTAATAAAACCGGAAATCCGGGAGACCAAACCCACCAACTTGGATTTAGAAAGATGTTGTTTAGCTATGTGAGCCAACTTGACATAAAAAGGAACTGATTATAGAATCCAGTTTTTTAAAATACAATTTTGGGATGAATGATGGGATTGATTGGAAGATTATAGAAATCGTGGAAGAACCACCATTTAAATGGCATTTATTCTGCCTATCAGAGATTCTGTGTTTTGTTTTAGTTCATCTTTGAGTTCCAGTTAGCGCCCATAGGCAGACTAGGTTTTTTTGTAATAGTCACACCCAAGTACTCAAAGCTATCCTTGGCCACCTTAAATGTTTCAGATTGAAGTTCAATCAGAAGTATTCGCATGATTTCACTTTTATCCCAATTAATTTTAAATCCTGAAAGGAGACTAAACTGATTAAAGACTTCCATAATCAGCGGAATAGATTCCTTTGGTAGGTAAAGGCAAAATGTCATCGGCATAGAGAGATATGTAATGTTTTCTTCCATTAATTAAAATTGGTTTGGATCCTGTCGCATCTTGACAGCAAGTGTCTCAGGAACAGGAAGGATGAGCTGGGATTTCGTGGCAATCGCCAGATTGCCAATAGTGGGAAGTCTGGGGACACATCATTGTTTGTTATAATACTTGCCAAGGGGTGTGCGTACAGTATATGTACCCAACGAATATATGTCTTTCCAAAGTTTCATACATATATGGCCACTCGGTTGAAGGCCTTCTGTGCGTCGAGATTACGGCATCTTTTTGTCATGTTTAGTATAAAGGATGTTGAGAAGTCGTCGTACGTTGTAGTAGATATGTCTGGAATAAATCCTGTTTGGTCAGAGTGGATTATAGTGTGAATATGTCCTTTTAATAAGGTTGCCATTATTTTACTTATCAATTTGGTTTCATTAGGTATTAGCGGTATTGGTCTATACGATGATGGTTCCAGTCCATCTCTCCTCTTCTTTAAGAAGTGTGTTGGTGGTAATTTGCTTGTCGTTGGCAGAATGTTTGAACATGCGTAGGAGGGGGGCAAGATCTTTGTCAAAGTGTTTATAAAATTCCATCTGAAACCATCTGGAGATGGACTTTTGTTATTTGGGGATTTTATTGATTCAATAATTTCTTCCATAGTGATGTCCCTGTCAAGTTGGGCCACTGCTTCAGGTTGAAGCTGTGGGAGATTGAGCTCGGAGAGAAATTATTTAATGGCAGTAGTATCATGATTACCATTTGTACAAGTTGGAGTAGAACTCCATGAAGCGAGCGATTTTTAGGATTGGTAAGTATCGATCCTTCCGCAGATTTAATTTTATGTATAGCTCTAGACGCTTGAGCTCGTCTCAGTTGCCTTGCTAAGAGCTTTTCAGGTTTGTCCCCAATTTCAAAGTACATCCGTTTAATTTTAGTCAACTAAGAGTTTACCTGGTAGGATAGAATTGTGTTATACTCAACTTTCAGTGCAGTTAATGAATTCAAAGTGATAGGGTCTAAAGTAATTTTATATGAGGTTTCCAAACGTGTGACATCCTTGTCTAATTCCACCAATCTCTTTTGTTGTTCTTTTTTACGTTTAATGGTGTAAGATATTATACCACCTCTGACGACCGCTTTAAGAGATTTCCATAAAATGGAATCATCCACTTGGTGGCTGTGGTATGATACCTCATTTAGGGACGTTGGTATCGTCCAGATATTTCTCCTTGGGATCGTTAAATGTGCGTTTTTCGGCGTCCGATGCCGAGACGATGAAAGTCGCTGGTGAGCGGAATCCGTATCGAAGTCCAGCCGTTCTGCATCTGGCTCTCATGTTGTCGAACCGCCGCCGTTGTTCCACCGCCGCCGGACCAAGGTCGGGGAAAATGTGTACCCGACCTCCGTCGTACATCAGGGGGAACTTCTGTGATGCCAGCCTCAGAATGCCTTCTTTGACCATGTCGTGGTGAATCCTAGCAATGAATTGTTTTGGGGGTCCATCCGTTGTAGCAGATCTGTAGTCTGTGCTTATTGTTGAAGTTTTCACCTCCGAGTAGCGTCGGCAGTAGTTTGGATTTGAAGTCTGTAGGGTTACCTTTCTCCGCTCCTTCTTTAATACGATAAGGCGGATATTTTGGCGTCTGGAGAGTGCGACCACATCGTCAAGGCGTTCGGTGAGTATTTTGATCGTCTGCCGCCATTGGGCGTTTTCATCCTCCAAAAGTTTGATTCGGCCCTCATGTTCATTCAGGCAGTCTTCAGCCGAGTCCATTCTCTTTTCAATTCCCGCAAAAGCGCTCAATTTTTTGTCCATATTGTTTACTTTGCGACCCAGTTGTTGAACGGCTGCCATCAGTTCCATGGCAGTGGGCGACCCCCGTGCTGCAGTAGATTCGGTGCCGGCTTCCATCTTGTCAGCACATGTCTCCTGACACCCAGCCAAGTCGTCAGAGTCTTACTTCTCTGTAGGTCGCTTGGGTTTCTGCGATCTACCCATTGGTTCCATTTGGGAAGTCCCAGTCTATTGACACATTTCCTGCTCGAATAAAATTCAAAATTGCGTTAAATGTGCAGCAGCACGATCACTCTGTGTGCATGCCGGCATGACCCTTTTGCGCGCGCACGCACACACACACACGCACACACACACACACACGACTTCACAATCGACAACAACAACCACACGCGGAAACGTCATGCTGTCCACTCGCTGGGTAGGACAGGTCACACAGGAGTGAGGAATACATATGTTTTCACGTTGTAAACAAGAAGAAGAAACAGGGTTAATTTGAAAAGGATACGTTCATTATATGACGAAATAGCCTGTTGATTTTCCACCCAAACACTCACGCACACTGTGCACAACATGCATCACCGCGACATCGCGCCAACCCGCGCCAAATGTTTTTGATGTTCTGAACAAAATAGAACCCAAATTGGCCTGGTGAAATTGTTTTTTTGGTGCCCATAACTCCTAAACTAAGTTTCAAGTGCTGAAATGTCCATTTTTACCCATAATTCAACACTCGTATCTCTGGAACAGGGGGGCTGAGGCATACAATTCTTTCCCTGGTTGGAATATAGAATCTCAGCTACAAAATGAGCCACCGTGTGTTTTAATAGACCATGTAGAAAATATTCTGTGGGCCTCTACCTTAGTCCTGCCCAAATGCCCAAAACACCCCAGCCATTTAGGGACACCGAATTCTGAGGGGCTCGGCACTGAAAGAGTTAATACACAGGTACCACACAATGAAAATGTCAGTCAGAGCTAGCTCCTTGCCGCTCACGTTCACTTGCTGGAACTTTAGCAGAGATGAGCCCTCTGGACTCCTTTGTGGATCCATGTGAAAAAAAATCATCTGTAACATCTATCCATAGACCAGCAGTCACCCAAAGCTGTATCAATATTTTGTAAAGTCAGTGTAAACTTCACAATGAACCAGCAGGAGGCACCACAAGATGGCTTTGTCAAAGCAGCTCAAATAACATTAGCCGTTGGGGGCTGCAAAAACCGCCATCCTTTTACTTGCCGAGGACCAAATTAGTCCTCTATTGCAAATGCTGAAACTTTTCAAACATTCAATATTTTAACCATTCCTTTTGTGGAACGGCATTTAAATCCCAGAACATTAACGAATTAACCCTTTCCTGTCCAGTGGCAATAACATATGCCGATTCCTGTGAAAATGCAATGACAATGCAAGTTTGAAGCATTCGATTTGATTTAATGTTCTAAAGGTAGGTGAATAGAGAATACTGATTAAGCTTTTTTCCTCTTTTCATAGTGCAAGATTGAAGAATAATATAGCTCTCCTTATGCTCATTGGATTATGCGTACGCGCAGTGAACGATCCATAGGTGAAAGCTAACACCACCATAGGGCTTTGCAAAAAAATGGATTTGAAATCGGATTATCATCTTCAGAGGATTTTGGAAAACATGAAATCATCAAATTGTATTTCCTTTTTAACATTGATAATAATGATTTTACTAGTCTGTTTTCAAGTTGGGTGGGGATGGGTGAATAAAATGTATATACATTTTTAATTGTATTAATCTCAACACCAAGGGTCTTAGGATAGAGTCTACTTAATTCCAAAAATGGACACCATTTGTAATTTGAAATATGAAACTTCTAGTTTTGATATATTTTGTCTTTTTTTTCCCTCAAGAAATCAGAAACAAATGGAAAATCAAGATTTCAAAAAACAAATTGGGAGATACATTTTTTAGCAAAATCATACCGCCCTACACCATGCTAACAACATTAGCATGGACGAGCAAGCGAACAGACTTCGGTCGCCGACCCACTCCTTTAAAAAACACATTTTGTATTTTCAATACAAAGAGACATTTTTTTTTTCCTGAACACTTTGAGGAGTCTGTAAGATATAGAACAAGAAACATTTGAATAAAAAAATGTAATGGATATTGTATTATATTTCAATAAAATAATGGAAATTAATTCAACTATTTGTTTCTTATTAAAAATGCAGTTTGTTTTAACTGCAAGACAAAAAATGTGGAAAGGGTACATTAATATAAATAATAGAAAAAAAAAAATCAATCGTTTCATAATTGAAATCGTTCCCTCAGAATCGTAAGGTGACCAAAGATTCCCACCCCTAATATTAGTGTGTCAACATCAAACTAGCATAGAAGTAAGGAATTAACCCTAAATTGATCAGTTATATATATTTGAAAACATTAAACATATATAAAACAGTAAGGAACCAACTTTAAGAATTTTAATTGTGTCACGTTTATCTTTGTTTGATTATATTCTCATAGTCAGTGATACACATGAGATGGTGAGGTTTCACAATAGACCACCACCAAAAACACAAGGGTTGATGCGACACAACAGCAGCCTACCTGGATGAAGTACCAAAGGCAGTAGCCAGGGCGGTGAAGATGCCCCATAGGAAGTTGTAGGGGTTCTTGCGGGTGAACACAAAATAGATGGCTGGCAGGACCACCATGCCATGGATGGCGTGGCCCACCATGCAGCAGGCAATGTACTTCCCCAGACTGGAGAACAGTGTGCCCACGTCCTCCATCTCCACGATTTTACCAGCCACCAGAAACATAATACCAATGGGAGCATACCTGGCACAGGACAGAGACACAGATCATCATAATACCAATGGGAGCGTACCTGGTACAGGACAGAGACACCGATATTCATCAGGATATCAAAATCCGAGGAGTAGAAATGATTAAATCAATAAGCCATTAACCAAACTATAGGTTAGCTAGCCATCAACAGCTAGCAACTAAGCTAGCTGGGGTGGGAACTGGAAACCTGTGTGTGTGTGTTACATGGATGTTGCATGTGGTAGAGATTGTATATGATGCAGGAAGTTAATGGCGATTGTGGAATTATTAAACTATTTTTTAAAATGCCATACCAGTTTGTAGACAGCTTCATGATGAATCACAATATATATAGTTTTACCATTCTACCAGTACAGTTTCAGAGTTTATGCGCGAGACAAAACGGATAGAAGTACCCCATTATGAATTGTTATTTCTTTAGCTACAATTTAACATGCCACCAGAGTAAACTGAATTAGCTGATGTGTCAGTGACGAATCATGTTCACACTGCCAAGCTGGAAGCCATAACTCAAATGTTTGAATGTACTTTTACTTGGATGACAGAACGGTGGTGGGCGTATGATCTTTCTGATTGAAACGTCTGTAGAAGCCGTTCTGAAAAACCGCTGACAATGCAATCACATCCATTTCAGGCTCTGGTTTTGAACTCCAAATTTCATGTACAAAAGCTGACATAGGAAAACGGTTTATGGTGGGGGTCGTTGATGTGCTGTCATGGTGGTGAATACTTGGGTTGAACAAGGGTTGTTGTGTCTACCCATGCTACGGGCCCCGTCTCTTTTGGTTATTGATTCAGCCCGTCATCGGCCCGTGCCTACACCCTTGGTTATCAATACAGCCGGGCTCAGGGATTAAGAGCCTTTGCATTCGGTTTCTCAGTCTCTTTCTAGCTCTAGTTGTGAAGCTCAACTCAACAGATTTTTATATAGCGCCAAAATCGCAGCCGAAGCTGCCTCAAGGCGCTACACAAAAGTGATTACGTTTTTAGTATTAGATTCAAGGAGTATAGCAGCTTTTTACTTAACTACCCCCCAACCTTGATTTCGCAGTTAAGGACAGTAATTTGGGGTTGTTTACAGAACTCCTTTAACGGAGAACTGGAAAGAAGAGAGAAGAAAGAAGAAAAAGGAGATCAAGACTTTCAGTCAGTCTTGATCTCGGCCTAGTTGAAAATCATTAATGTTGATTTGTTTTGACAGAACTCCTTTAACGGAGGACTGGAGAGAAGAGGAGAATTGAAATTCTCAATCTCGGCCTAGTGGAAGAAATAACTACTGCTTTGGAATTTTTTGTTGTTGATGTTAGTTCATTTTGGTTGCTTGCCGCTTTTTGCTGGATGCCCCGAGGGTATCTTAAAATGCAACAACTTTGCTTATGATCATTGGCGGTGACTGAAGCTTTAACCAAAGATTAGCTCATTTCTAACTGCGGTAGACAAACAAGACAAACTGACCACATGATCCAGGAGACAAGGACCATGGTGGCTTCGTTGAAGGAGTTGAAGAATCTGATGAGGATCTCTCCCTCCTCGCCCAGCTTCCTCAGTGCCACACCAAACACGATGGCAAACACCACGAGACCCAGGATGTTCATGCCGTCCTGTTCCGATCCGACTGGCACCTTTACAGACACGGGAACACATGCAACATGGTTTGTGGCGGTCCATTTTCTGGCCTGATAACAATAAAATATGAACACTAGTATAGATATACTGATATTTTTAATATTTCTTCATTCCAACAGCAGACCAAGTCTTGATCATGGTAGCAGTGAGCAGGCTAGACAAGGAAATATCCAATATTCCAGTCACAGCCACCAAGAGGTTACAATGGTCCAGACTGCGGATGAAATACTGCATAAAAGTAAAATGAAAACATGGCTAAATATAACTATATTGAGGAAGTTTATTGTGATGATCACTAAAGGTTGCATGATGAGTAAGTTAAGTAGAATTAAATAAAAACAGAGTAACAGAAAAGTAAAACACATAAATGAGGAGCTGACCAGCCTGTTGTCTGCTCAAACAGGAAAGAAAAAGAACCAATGTGACGGATTAATTCTGTCCTAAAAACTCAGGGGCCGCACCACCACCCGTTACAGCTTCTTAATATCAAACCACATGAGGGGATTACCATTCATCCACATGACAACAGATAGATTGTTAACAAGAATTGTGGAAAGCAATGCCTACAAGCTAGTAACCATTTTTTACACATTTCAAGCCAAGTTAAAATTATTGTGGTCTATGCAAAAGACAGTTGAATGAATGAAGAGATTATGTTTTATTTCTTCAAGATGAGCATGCCGTGCTTAAACTCGAGTACAATTTTGAGTGCACTTTTTTAAAATAATGATCACTTTCTCCTGAAAAAAAATGTAGGTATAAAACATGATGAAAGCTATTAATTCAAATTAATACTAATATAATAAAATTGAAGGTTAAATGTGCTGAAGTTACTAGCATGGAAAATAAAAATATGGACAATAGACAAGCTATAGATGGGAGGAAGGGTGAAGAGGACGACATTCATAGTTTCATAGCCGGGGCCAACACGGCATAACGTGTTGAGGAGTGCACCGTCACATCACAGTCGACTGGATGTCTCTCCTTTGAATTGCTATTAATTATTAACAAAACTGGTAACAGTACTACATTATTAACAAAATGTGTACTAGTACACGTGATGTGGTAACACATGCAACAATTGTGCACATGCTGTAATGTTAGCAAAACAAGTGTCGTTTTAAAAACAAAGAAAAAACACAAACTTGCTTGGTGAATGTACCAACTAGTTTCTGTATGCACACTAACCTTTGCGACTGCGGGCATTCCCATGTCTGCACTTTCAATCAGGGCTTTGAACCAATATTTTTTCCCAAGCATTTCGTTCCGAACAGAAAAAGAATAATAACGTTTCCGGTTATGTGTTCCATCAATAAATTGACGTTCCTGAACCGGTTAGAACAAAAAGCTATATTGTACCCGGAACGGTTAATTTCGTTCCTGTCAGCTGTTTAATGCTATGTAATATTTGTTGCGGCGAACCCACTGCGACTCGCTACAGAGGACCACTGGTAGCGCTCTACAGCCGAGGTCTCGTTGTGTGTTGGGGCGAACCCACAACAACACGCTGCAGAGAGTCCTGCAACGATTCCTACTTCAATGCTGCATCGTAGATTTTATAAATACTCTTGTTTTATTTCTGAAGTTATCCCCAAGTGCACTCCTTTGAGGAACAAAATAAAACCGTTATTAACCGGTTACCATTATTTTTAAATAACTGTTCCTGTTCCAGAACATAAAGAATAATAACGTTTCCGGTTTCGTTTCCGTTCCCTGGAAAATACTAAAAGTTCTCTAAACATACATGTATTTATTGGATATGATTAGTTGGATGGTAATGAGCATCATACATTACCAAAGCATAAATATAACAAACATAATATACGACCGTCAATAGATGGTAAAAAATCCTATATACATAGCAATGTACACACTGTATAGTGTAATATGTATCATTTAGTAATACGTCTTCATATCAACATGAAGGTTCATCTCTCTCCTGTCCACTGGTTGTCTCTCAGTCGTTCACTGTCTGACACATGTTGTGCTGCTATTAGGGCACATTCACTTCTCTCTCCTAGGAGATGTTACAGCACTCTCTCTCCCACACACTCACCACTTTCTCTCTCCCTCTCACTCTCTCTCTTCCTCTCTTTGTCTCTCTCCCACACACTCACCACTTTCTCTCTCCCTCTCACTCTCTCTCTTCCTCTTTGTCTCTCTCCCACACACTCACCACTTTCTCTCTCCCTCTCTCTTTCTCTCACTCTCTCTCTTCCTCTCTTTGTCTCTCTCCCACACACTCACCACTTTCTCTCTCTCTTTCTCTCACTCTCTCTCTTCCTCTCTTTGTCTCTCTCCCACACACTCACCACTTTCTCTCTCTCTTTCTCTCACTCTCTCTCTTCCTCTTTCTCTCTCTCCCACACACTCACCACTTTCTCTCTCCCTCTCACTCTCTCTCTTCCTCTTTGTCTCTCTCCCACATC
>OMKY01238856.1:0-13867 GCA_900302395.1 Bregmaceros cantori | reverse complement strand
AATAAGTTGTTGAAACTGATTGTCTCTGTCATTCCACAGAATGTCTTTCTCTGTTGACCAGCGCCAGCACCATATTCTGTTTCGTTCTGCTGGCTGGCGTGGTCATCGTGGTTGGCATGTTCAACCTGGAGTACTACACCGGTGAGACCCCGGGAGTTCCTTTTTAGGACGTTAACCTGAAATGGGCAATATTAAATGTCTGTAAAAACCAGGGCTTGAAGAGAAAATTGTTTTAAAAACGTCTGTAAAAATACTGTTTTACAATGTAATGCCTAAACTTAGCTTAATTATTTTCCATATTATTTCTCATTATATTGTGTGATGTTGAGTTTACATATAGTTTATACATAAACCTCCTGGTAGCAACTAAAATATATAGAGAACAGTATTGACCAGTTTTGTGGATTGCAAATGCTCCGTTTGTAGCGGTTCGCATTTCTAGGGGAAATTCTATGCACACTTTACACTCTGTGTCATTCAGTTCCATAACTGCATTGTGATGTCAGAGACACACCCACAGCACTGTCTGCCAAGACACAGCATTGTGATGTCAGAGACACACCCACAGCACTGTCTGCCAAGACACAGGGTGTTCCATTGTCCATTCTCATTCTGTTTTGGCTCTTGAAGAATAAACAGCTTTTATGTGTCCTTCCTTTACACACATACCTCTACACGTTTCTGTTCCGGAACAGTTGAAGATTTTTTTTTTCTGTTTGCGCTCCTCATAAAATTCTGTAAAATTCAGTTTGTTTTTCTGTAACTCTACTCGAGTACATATTTGGATCAGCACTTTGTAGTCTTACAAGTTGTTTTTTTCACAAATGTATTTTACTCTGACTCAAGTATGAAATGTGGGTACTTTTGCCATCTCCGCTCTGCCCACAGTCATCCCCTCCATCGCCTGCTCCCGAGTGTCTCTGCTCGCCCAACTGCTGCACCCGCACCAACTGCTCCACACGCTGGTCCACTCGGTGCTGGGCGCCATCGTCACCTGGTGCTGTGCCATCTCCGTCGGGCCGAGATACCACGCGCTGGCATCGTCGTGCTCCCCACAGGACGGGTAATGACAACCCTTTTCACATGCATTGCGTTAGTATGACATGCTGCCAGTTAGTGGTGCAACGGATCAACAGACTTGCGGTTTGGACCCCTCTCCCACAAACGCATGATGGAATAATCTGCACAACCCGTTCCATTTACTCATTCAAGTTGGAATTACCAGTGAAGCAGCCATACCATTGGTCCAGAAGAACAAGTGACCAGATCTGTGAGTAATTTGGAGTTGTATTCGTCGGTGAGCGAAGTGGGGAGGCTAATGGGTAATTGGTCACATAGTGAGCTGTAACTAGCAAATTTTAAAGCGCCCTTCGCAGCTTGCTATACAGACTCCGGGGGTGCTTTTGATTAAGGCTAGACGCATTCGATTATTTGCTTGTCCCCTATTGTGAATTTGTATCGTCGTTTTACTGACTCTTTGCAGAAGTCAAACTTGTTTGTCCTTATTGTGCTCAGTTCACCGTTTTTTGCTCCCGATCCTCTGATTTTGACGATCGGCCGATACTGATTCCCGATCCCCGATACAGAGTTCCGCTACAAAGTTCTGATCCTGTAAAAATTGGTAGTACCCAAACTATTTGACACAATTTCAATAATAGTCCAAGTAAATAAACATTTGGCTCCCCGACTCATTTACAGATCCTGATCGGGAGACGCGCGTCCCGAGTCCCAATCCTTGGTTTTCAACCCTCCAGTCATTGGAACGGCCGCTCTACCCACTGAGCTACAGCCACCCCGAAATGAACGAATGCTCCTTATTGTGTTTAGTGCCGCCCAGCTGTGTCTGAATGAGTACCACCTGCTGCTGGTGCTGTTTGGGGCGTTCTCGGGCTTCAGTCACAGCCTGCTCGCTGTCCGCCACAACTTGAACTACGTGCCCTTTCACGCCGTTCAGGTAACGCACCTCACGTGTCGACTGTCTCATAAAATTCCATAAATTTCCGTTTGTTTCCGGTTTTCGTTTTCGTTCCTTGAACCGGTTCGGAGCCCTGATTCTAGGGCTGCAACTAAGATGACATGTGAGCTGACATCAGATCCATCGACATAATAACCTCTTTTCAGTCCCACCTCAAAACACATTCAGACAGGCCCCACTGGACTTACCTGACACCCTGCTGCAGGCCATATGGCTTTTTACATTTTGTATTGTCTTATATTGTATTTGTATATTTTGTGTTTTTACTATGTCTTGTACGGCGACCTTGAGTGTCTTGAAAGGCGCCTTAGAAATAAAATCTTTATTATTATTTATTTTATTTTTTTAAACTGACGATGAATCAGCTAATTTTTTCCTTTCAAATCGGAACGATTATTAACCTGAAACTTTAATCATGAAAAGTTTGCAATAATGATATTCCAAAAGTTTTGATATCTCCATGTATCGCTTACATTTCAATTTTTTTTAAATATTGGCATGGACGAGCTGACGCTTGTACAACCCTGAATTCCATTTTGGTTTTGCTTGTGCTTGCCTTGTATATGCAGAGATGGCAAAAGTACCGGGATTTCTTACTTGAGTAAGAGTAAAATACATTTGTAAAAATACAACTCAAGTAAGACTACAAAGTACTGATCCAAATAGCTACTCAAGTAAAGTAAAAAGTACACGCTCTAAAATGTACTCAAAAGTATTTTTGAAAGTATAAAGTACAAAGTACTACAAATAAAATTGTATGTAAAATGCATTTTTTCAATGTTAGTTTGTCAATGTTATTGCTCGAATAAATTAACAACTAGCCTAATGTATCTTATATCTTGGGACTAAATGAAATCCACTTATTAACTGGGACTGTACTCTGTACATCAGCGCCCCCTACTGGCTAATATTATAGACGTTATCCTACCCTGCCATTGCAAAAAAAAAAGTAACGAGCCTGTTTTGGTAAAAGGAGTAGAAGTACAGATATTTTTGTTAAAAATGTACTCACTACAAGTAAAAAGTAATCCCAGAAAAAAGTACTTCTAAAAGTACAGATACTTGAACATTTTACTTAAGTACAGTACTTGAGTATTTATTTATATATATACTTCGTTACTTGCCATCTCTGGCCGTCATGTATGCAAAATATGAATTTTCATTCACTTCAATTCATCAACTTTAGCAGCCTGCTCGATGGGGAGCACGATTGTGTCCATTTGTGTGACTCGGTACAGGGCAACCCATCAGGGACGGCTGAATGGAGGTGCAGTCTCTCTGTTGTTGCTGATGAATCAAAGCGGCCTCATCAAAGAAGAACCACGCGACAGGCAGATCTCGCTAACCACCGACGCCACCCCGCGTATTATGTCTAGACTCCCAACTCAACAAGCCCCTCTGGGGACGCTGGCAACCTCAGCCTCGGTGCCCGCGATACACTGGGCAGCGTCTGGTGACGTCAGTGTTGCCAGACAGGAAATCCGAAAGTATCGTACCAAAACCTCCAAATTATCGTATTTTGGGAGAAATTATCGTACACAAACACAATATTAATAAGGGACATCTCATTCTCGTGAGCCCCCCCCCAGAAGATGTTGTGTTTCTTAGATGCAATTTCCAGCCTTTTAACGATTTAATAGTATTTTACGATTAAGTTGGGTACTTAACCATTATTAACACATTTTGGTATTCTTTGCATGCACTTAATATGTTTAAATTATAATATAAGCTATTATAGTCTCAGTATGGGTCATGTTCACAGTAGGGTGCACATTAAAATATTGTAGGAGAAAAATGTCAGTGATATTGAAGTTGAGGCAAGACCATCGTAATGCAGCAAAAAAGATTTCACACATCAGAAACATGTTTTCCCATATAATTCTGTAATTCCAACGAAAGTATTTCCAGACAGGCACCTCACGGACACCTATGACTCTGCTATTAATGACTCTGGGGTGTCAGAGAGAGAGATGCGTGTTTGGGGAACTAACTGAAATTATCGTACATTTTGGATTTTCCCCCATAATTACATCTGGCAACACTGAACAGCACCCCCCGCGTTTAAGTAGTGTTCTGACTGACACTCCTGTGTGGTAATATAAAGAACTATAAATGTTAACCAGCTATCATTCCTCTTCTACACAGCATGATTTCAGGTTGTGAACCCTAGTCTGTAACAATAGCTCCAAATCACTTGAAATTACTGACTGTTTCTAGTTGTTGACTACAGAACTCCTTTGTAATTAATTTGGTGTTGGTGTTGTTTTTCAGCACTGATTTCCATGCCGTATGCAGCAGAGCTTTTGTCCAGTCGTTCCACCAGCTATGCAAGTTCCTCCCCACTTCCTGCTAGCCCGTCAATGTCATCTGCAAAATGAAGGTTTGTGATTGTTCACTCACACATCCAGGAAAACCCAAAATGCTAACATCTCAGCGGGGAATCAAGTCTTTCTTTTAACAGTGAACCATAATTAACACCAAGACCAGTAGTCTGTACCAGCATAAAAAGTTGAACCAAAACATCCTAATAACCAGAAATAAATGAAGGTGATTAAAGGGAATACAGGTCGGAAGAAAAAATAGAGAAGTACATCATTGGGGAGAGAAAGATATTAATAGGAGTAAAGTAATAGTGAATTATATGTCATATATATTCATTATCATGAATTATATGTGGTGGTGAGTAATGTGTAGTTGAAGTATTTTTTATAAGTACCGGTAACTGTATCAACAATGATCCTGGGTAAATCACTTAATTGCATTTCCAGCGCAGTGCACGATGCGGGGTGTCAGTATGAAAAGCTTGCCTAGTCGATGGGGCATATGTGACTGGTGGACTTTGACACCATGATGCGTTTAGCCTCCGCACGGGTGGCACATAAATACCGGGTAGCCTAGACTTGGGGATAGGTTGGTTGACCTCTTCCTGGTTTGAGGCGGGCACACCCCACCTGTGTTACACAACCATCAACTATGGCAACACAAAAAGACAATGTCATTGCAGTAAACAGGATTTATTGATCAGGGTGACCACCGACATGTAAAGGATGCATTAATAGGTCCTCATGGTCTCCTTGACCCAGTCCACCAGAACACAAACCTGAGAATGAGCAAATAGAAAAACAATTAACTTAGAGTCGTTACAACCTGAAACAGATGTAAATTACGCAAATAGTAATAATCACAAATCATAGTTAATTAGAACCGTTTAGAAAATAAGAGCAATGTAAAGGTAAATAAATGAAATCACTCAATAATTGAGTATAATAAATAGAGGTGTTCGAATTTTCTGATTTATAGTTCAATCGCGATTCGGCCGAATCGATAAATAGATCAATTATTTAAATATGCAGAGTAAAACGGAACAGAATGCGCCGTAATCAACGGACCGCACACACAGTGCCATGAGCACACAGCGTGCCACAAACGGAGCACGAATGGCTCTGTGAATGTCTAATCGAAGAGTGGCGACATGTGGCTGTTTTTGGGCCGCTGTCTAATGTGGGACACCTAAGCTCCACTTGTTCTGGCTCCATAAACTAATAAATATCAGTGAAACTATGGTAAAGGCAAACTATGGTAAACTATGGTAAGTCTAAAATGAAGTTCAACTGTTCTACATTACATTTCACTGTACCACATTAAGCAACTGACTGTCCCACATTAGGAAGCAATAACCCACATTAGGAAGCAATAACCCACATTAGGGCAATCCACCCTACTGAGGCATCTACTGCCGAAAAACAGACAAACTACGGAGCTGCATCATTGTCACCAAAATGGATCCTCTGGCTGTAAACACGGCATTTTTCACATACGTACGAAGGTATATGGCAGTCTGTGGGACGTATTAAAAAGACCCAATACGAAAATAAATGTGCCTAATAATTACTTTAATTATTTCTGCACCAACCATTTTAACACAAAAAATGCACTGTTGAATGGTGCACCAAATATTCCCCACAAAGAATTTTATTATTTTTTGGGCGCAAACGCCGTTTTTCCTTCTTTATTGAGAGAGATAGTGACAGGATTAAATCAGAAACTGGGATGAAGAGTCGGGGGGAGACATTGCAGAAAAGCCATAGGAATTTGAACCTGCGGCACTGCGCGACCTATGGTCTGGGGGACGCGCTCTCTACCCGCAGAATTTTCTACATTCAAACCTTACCTTGGCATAAACTCCAGGGTTATCCTCCCACGCACATCCATTTCCCCAGGACACCACACCCTGCAGTTCACCATTACAGATGAAGGGGCCGCCAGAGTCTCCCTGCACACACACACAACAGAGTCAGCAGTGATGTAGGGACTGGTGCATTTGGCCAACGCTTGTAATTGAATGAATAAAAGTTGTTATAATGTGCACGTGTAGAGATTGAACAAGTCCTGTATTAAAAGTACTTCTTAGGGGAAATGAGAGACCAGTGCTGAAAAAGAATTTTGTTCAGTCAAACTGACAAGTGCATATTCTCTCTACTGGTGTTATACAGAAAATCTGTTGATTTGAGTCAATCTCGAAATTGTATTTGCTGCAAGTATACACCCCCCTTCACATCCATACACCGCACACTTATTTACTTATTGTGATAATTAAAACCCACTTTCAATAAAGCGTCTACTAGTGAAGCTAATTGTTCTACATTTCCAAGATGGTTTGGCTGGGTAATCCAACTAATCCCACTGTACACTACTCTGCTCTATTCGGTTTTACCTCCTTTTCCACTAGCACGGTTCCACGTAACCAGGTACTGTTTGTTAGTACCTCCTCCGCTGTGATTCCAACAAAAGCAACGGTACTCTCTGGTCGTCTCCCACACTCACACATAGTCATAGCCCTGCGTACTAAGACCTCTAGACTGAGAAACGGTTTCTTCCCACGCTCAGTGATGCTACTGAATGAAGGGGGTAGCCCTGCTTGAAATGTTGACATGTCACACGTGCTGATTCTATGCCAATGCCACTTTATAACTTATATGCTGCTTTCCTTTCTTTTGTGTTGACCTTGTTCACTCCCGGAGGGTCGTGTTGGTGTATTTTAAGATTTACCCTGGGGTATCCAGCAAAAGCGACAAGTTTCGTGACTAGAGACAGTGATGCGTACCTGGCAGGAGTCTTTCCCTCCTTCCAGGAAGCCAGCGCAGAACATGGAGTCGGTGATCATGCCAGGGTAGGATTTGTGGCAGTCTTTATCTGACAGGATGGGCAGGTCCAGACACTGCAGCTTGTTCTTGTCATTAACTGCAACAAACATGCAACATGTTACATGAGAGCTTTTCTAAGGAGTGAAATCTGTTACGCATTGAAAATTGTCATCAGTAACTGCTGACACAATTAGTTAACAACAATTCAGCATATTACATTTTGAATTTCTTTAGTGTTTTGGTGCATTAAAAATAGCTTTGCGTCCTTAGAAAGCGGGTGTGTCCTGTTGTCAAAGGTGTTCTGAGATCAGAAAGTATCACTGGATGGCTTACACTGCCCTCCAGTGGACGATGTGTTGCACAGTGGCACCTAACAACTACACCGGACAACGAGGTCTTTCCCAGGGCTGTAAAGCTGAGGTTCGTACTCACCGACGCTCATGGTGGTTCCCCAGCCAGAGACGAGACACTTGGTTCCAGCAGGAGCACAGCTGGTGGGCAGGGCCACAGTCTGGACGTACTGGTTGAGGGTGGCGGGCTCACTCAGCTTGATCAGCATGATGTCGTTGGTGGTGCTGTAGGAACTGTACTGCGGGTGCTTGATGACACGGGCGGAGGAGATGAACTGCTCCGTGCCCTCGGTCTCCTTGATGTGGTGCTCGCCCAGGCGCACCTCCATGCGGCTGGGCGTACAATGAGAAAGAAACAGTGTTGGCTTTGTTTGGGGTGGCTGTAGGTAGGCCAGTTGTTTCAGAGACCGCAGGTTTGGTGACTGAATGAGCACCTTGCATGACAGCTGCCACCATTGGTGTGTGAATGTGTGATGGAGTGACCACTAACTGGCAAAAACCTTGGCAAAAACAATACACAAATACATTCTAGATGCTGACCAAATGAGATGAAGGTTCTGTGAAAAGGGGGCTATGGGTTGCCTGCCCTAATAACGCATGCGTCTACCAGGCAATGAAGTATTAAAACAAAATCCATCCAATCTTCAGCTCCTCACTTACGGCTTGTAGCAGTGGGCAGCAGATACGACCCAGTCCCTGGTAACCAGGGAGCCTCCACAGAAGTGGTATCCGAGGTTCAGCGACACTTGGTGGGGCTGGGAATGTGGAGTACACTCATACCCTCCGATGATCTTGTCCTCCTCAGCGACTGGAGAACACATTGGCATAAGAACTCAGGAGGAACATAGAATGAAATGGAACACTCAGGCATGTTAAAATAATTCCATAACGTGCCACACGCCTAGGTTGGCGAGACAGAACCAACTAATCGTCCACGTATCACACGTAATTAGAAGGATCATTGGGTCTGGTAAAACCAGGGTCGAAAAACATGTCCAAAATCAATCAAATCGTGTTATCCAGTCACAGCGCAGTAGGTGGGAATGTGGCGTGGAGGCGTGAATTCGATTGGTCCGCCCGAATGCAGGCAACGTCTGCCTGATTTGCCCAGACCCAAAACCGTTTAGCAGCTTGTGATGCGTGGACAATTTGTTGGTTCTGGCTCTCCCCCCTCCATAATTTATGATTACATGTTATAACACTTTAACGCATAATACAACAATTACAATGTCAAATTATCTCATGATTGCGCCATCAATATTATGAATAAAAAAAGTGCAATTATGCGTTTTCAATGAATATTCTCAAGGAATGTTTGTTATTGTTAACTGTTGGTATCTCAATAGCTTTGCGTTGACATTAATCAAGCATCATCTAGCCATGTATTGGACACTCACAGACCGCTCCGAGGAGCAGCAGAAACACAAGGGACCTCATGGTAACGGTGTGGTCAGCTTGACGCGTTGGGAGAGGCCTGCTCCACATTTTATACCAGTGCTGAGGGGCTCTGCCCAGCCATCGAGCCCTCATTGGTTGTTCCCTAGCCAACCAGTCAATGGTACATTAAATACACATTTTCACAGTCAGCACACCAGCTTTGGCTCCTTGCCAAATAGCAACAGTTGGCTTCTATCCCAGCAGGTTCTATCTGCAAAACACATGATTTTTTTTTTTCTTTTAAAGAATTCATGTCTAGACCGTTGGTGTCTAACCTCCTTCCTTCATCTCTATCTATACAGTTTTTGGCCTCAACTTTTCCATATTTCTTCAGTCACATAAATTGTCTTATTTTCAATTTTATATTTTCTTTGTTTTTTGCTTTTTCTTTCTTTTTTCATTGAGAGAGATAGTGACAGGATTAAATTGGAAACTGTGGTGAAGAGTCGGGAGAAAAACCAGAGGGGGTATGCAAACCCGCGCCGCTAATGGAGCAAGTTCCACCAGTCGGAATGGTCATCAGTTGCAGTCCCAATGACATTGCATTGCTCTGCAGTGGCTGCACCCACACTACAAGGTCAGCAGAATGGAATCTCTTCTCTCTCGATTCCCCCACATATGATCAGGCTGGGCGACAGCCTTGCAGCGAACTTCGCTGCCTCTTTGATATTTGAAAAGAGCTACGTTTTATCCCTGTTCACCACTCGTAGCCCCTTTTCAAACAACACTTTCTGAACTGGTCTGAATGCAGCTCTGTGGTCAGAACTTCAGAAGTGACGCTGGAGTAGTATAAGGATGGACAGCCTTTATAATAGTGTCTTGATCCAGCCAGCTGGTCAGCCGAATGATGGACACTCTGAACGTGGGATCGGATCGGATAAAATCAGGATCCTTATCCTAAAAAGATTCGGGATCGGAACGGGAGCAAAATAATGTGATTGTGACATCTCTAGTTACAATTAATAATGATTTATTTGGAGCACTTGGTGCCAGTATGACCTAAATGGCTATTTATCTACACATGCTCACATCTATATGGCCAGTCATTAGCACACAAGGCCTTAGTGAAATGGAGCAAGTCTCCCATTCACACAGGTGTTGACAGGGCAAGGTCTCACTCTTCCTAGCAGGTTCCAGTTAAACTTGCTAACAGTAAAAAGGGACACTGGAGCCGAGTGTTCTTCAGTTAAAACATCTTGTGGTTGTTCGCTAACACTGCGGAAGTCTGCCACAAAGCCTCTGATTTGAAGGAATTTGAAGTGGTGTCCATCCAAGTCCACAGGAAAACCAGTACTTGAATGCTTGATCTGTACATGATGACACTATTCAGAGAAGAGTCCCCAGTCCTTTCCTTATCTGTATCCAGATTTTAAAAGGGATTTTAACCACAGAACGGGGTGAGGTTTTGGGAGGATTGGTCGGTACTCGGTACAGCGCCGAATACAAGACGAGTATGACTAGCTTAGCCATAGACCAGAGAAGGCCAATGTGTAACATTGTGTCAATATATTCATTTATTTACATTATTACCCCAATACTAATGTTAGGTAAATAAAATATTTGGTAAAGCAAATTAAGCCATCTTGTACCTTGGATAACTGGAGGATCGCTCTACACATATGTGCATCTTTACCATAGCAAAGGAAAGAGTCAAAGAGGTTGTCCAAATATTAAAATTAATTTTTGATTAGAATCAGAATGTGGGTAAATACATGTATATGTTTGGGTAGAGCTAGCATTCTAGCAAAGCTAATGTGCACCACTCTGGGAATTAGGAGAGCTGACCACCTGTTGAAATCTTTAGCATTTTTTCCAAATATCGGAGAGACGTTCTTTGACAATAGATCCTTAAAAGACTGGATTACCAAAATCTCTAAATAAGTAACATCAGGGAAGAGTTTAAAAAAGAAAGAATGTTGGGGAGAGAAATGTAGCCTTCTGATTAATTGGTAATAATTGGCTTATGTTTACATTTCATTCGTGAAAGACGTTACGAGCAAGAGATACGTGTAAGCAGGATCAGAGATGAAAAAGTAGATCATCAACATATATTATAATCCCTTTGTATTGGGCATCTTGTTTAAACCAGATGACTAAGGGTTTGATAGCTAAAGAAAAAAGCAATGGGGCGAGAAGATGGCCCTGCCTTGTACCCTGTTTTATAGGAAAGGTAAATAAGTCACACTATGTTTTAATGTTATCCAGTCACTTTATTGTCTGCTTGTAAAGGGATTTGCCGGTAAATAAGTTAACAGCCCAGTAGCTGTATCGGTGAAAAACATATTGGTGAAAACCCTTCTTCCAAAATGCCATAGTCCAGGAAAAGAACAGAAGAGTAGGTTAATAAAACTGATGGAATAATAGCATCCAAGGAGGAAATAGTGTTCCCAAGAAAAAAACAGTGATGGAAAAACATACTGTACATTGGTAAAGAAAAACATATCACAGTCTTATATGTGACCATCTGCTGAATGAAACAGACAAATGTTATAATTGAAAACATTTATTTATCATTCCGTTGGCTCACTTAATACTTCTGCATGGTAGTCCTCAGCCAGTCGGTGAAAATGCAAACCTGGGAAAGAGACAGAGAAAGAAATACACATTAGTAAGTGAACATTCAGGATCAGTGCCAGATATCGAACCAAACTCTGAACCTTGTCCATGTGAAAGCACAAGATTTGTACCTTGGCATAGACTCCGGGGCGATCCCTCACGGCACATCCATATCCCCAGGAGACCACACCCTGCAGCTGACCATTGCAGACCACGGGACCACCAGAGTCTCCCTAGAGGACACATGGAGAGCACAATTCCAAAAAGTGCTTGGTGATATTTCACATTATATATGAACACATCAATCAAACATTTGAACTCCCCAGGCAACATTTAGAGCCTTTCATTGGTATTGGGATATCAGTGTATCGTATCTGTGAAATGTAATCTAATTTCTGCAGATTTATATTGATGACCGAGATATCGGTCAGACATTAGTTATAAGGGTATCTGGTATTGGGGTTGATATTACCTGGCAAGAGTCCTTGCCGCCCTCGAGGAAGCCAGCACAGAACATGGAGTTGGTGATCATGCCGGGGTAGGAGTCCCTGCAGTCACGGTCGGACAGGATGGGCAGGTCCAGACACTGGAGCTTGTCGCTGTCAGCGGCTACAATAGACAAAGTGATGTTCAGATACTGTAATAATTGTAGGTGTTAGGCTTGTAGAAATGTGTTGATATGCCTACTCTTAAATCAACTTCCCAAAATGTCTACTTAACTGAAATAAGACCCCATCACAAATCCTCCATGTTTCCAAGTTGCCATGGACCTGTTTTCTACTCACTGGAGCTCATGGTGTTTCCCCAGCCAGACACGAGACACTTGGTTCCAGCAGGAGCACAGCTGGTCGGCAGGGCCACAGTCTGGACGTACTGGTTGAGGGTGGCGGGCTTGCTCAGCTTGATCAGCATGATGTCGTTGTTGGTGTTGTAGGAGGAGTAGTTGGGGTGACGGATGACGCGGGAGGAGGAGATGAACTGCTCGGTGCCCTCGCTGTAACCGATGTCGTGCTCACCCAGACGGACCTGCACGCGGCTGGATGAGAGAGCAACATAAAAGTTGTCAGTTGCTGGTAAGTGCATCATGGATTTGTTGGTGTATCTTTGTTTACTTACGACTTGTAGCAGTGGGCAGCAGACACAACCCAGTCCTTGGTGACCAGGGAGCCTCCACAGAAGTGGTATCCAGAGTTCAGAGACACCTGGTGGGGCTGGGAGTGCTTAGCACACTCATACCCTCCAACGATCTTGTCCTCCTCAGCGACTAGAGGTAAACAAAAAGCATTATGCCCATTTTAGCTAAGCATTGGTATTTTCTGGATTCCATCTGAAGTTATGAATTCATTTTTGGATTAATCTTGGATAGTGAACCCTCTATTTATTCAAACGGGAGATGACCACAACCCATTGCGGCAATTTCAGGTTCAGTGTCTTCAATAGAACACTTGAGACTCTTGGAGCCACCAACCTTTCGGTCTTCAACCCTACAGCCGTTGGAATGACTGTGCCAACAACTAAGCTACAGAACCCCAAGATACTCACAGACAGCTCCAAGGAGCAGCACGAAGACCAGGGACCTCATGTTAGCGATGTGATCAGATTGATGAGGTTGGATAGATTTCCCCTGCTTTTTATACCCACCCTGTAGAGCCCTGCCCCACCAGGTTGACATCCCATTGGTCAGTCAGGAGCCAATCAAAGTGTTTTGGCTTGTGTCCAGATAACATATAGAACGGCAGCATGTGGAGATATGGTGTGTTGCATAATCAATGCCTACACTTTTTGTTAACCAGACCCTTGGTATGGAGTATGGACACAGAAATATTAGAGTGCATTTTCAGATTTTCTTAAAAAAACAACAACAACAACATATTTTTTACAATGTAATTACCACATTTTCTGCACTACAAGATGCATGGGACTATAAGGTGCATTAAGAAAGAATGAGGGAGATTTAGTCATAGCTACAGCGGTTAGCTCTTTGGAACTGTGAATTAGTATTGTTGAAGCTATATAGCTGTTATACCACTGGCAATCATGGCATGGCGTACATCGAAGGTTTGGTCTATTTTTTGCATTTCCACAGCCAAAGAAAAAAAATCTACGTTTACATACTTTTTAGCATATAATGGTTAGACATGCCAACACAGCCTATACTCCTCGGAAATGCGGCGCATGGGGGATAAGGCTGAACGATAAACCGCAAAAGTAGGTTAACCGCGGTGCGCCCCCTTGCGGTTAATAGACCGTGAGGGGTACGGTTTTAACTGCAGTTTGTTGTCTCCTGTCTAAAAAAAAAAAAACATGCACGCTGCCTTTTAAGTGCATCGCCGCACTGACCGTGTGTGTGTGTGTGTGTGTGTGTGTGTGTGTGTGTGTGTTATAGCTGTGCGTTCGTTTTGTTG
>OMKY01238851.1:0-10765 GCA_900302395.1 Bregmaceros cantori | reverse complement strand
ATGGTGCTACCTTAGTTAAAAGTCCTGTCTTGCATGGTGCTACCTTAGTTAAAAGTCCTGTCTTGCATGGTGCTACCTTAGTTAAAAGTCCTGTCTTGCATGGTGCTACCTTAGTTAAAAGTCATGTCTTGCATGGTGCTACCTTAGTTAAAAGTCCTGTCTTGCATTGCACTACCTTAGTTAAAAGTCCTGTCTTGCATGGTACTACCTTAGTTAAAAGTCCTGTCTTGCATTGTGCTACCTTAGTTAAAAGTCCTGTCTTGCATGGTGCTACCTTAGTTAAAAGTCCTGCCTTGCATTGCACTACCTTAGTTAAAAGTCCTGTCTTGCATGGTGCTACCTTAGTTAAAAGTCCTGTCTTGCATGGTGCCACACCATATTATCTAGCAGGTTAAAAGTCCTGTCTTGCCTGGTACCATACCATATTATCTAGCAGGTTAAAAGTCCTGTCTTCCATGGTGCCATACTATATTATCTGGCAGGTTAAAAGTCCTGTCTTGCATGGTACCACACCATTTTATGAAGCAGGTTAAAAGTCCCGTCTTTCATGGTACCACACCATGTTATCTAACAGGTTAAAAGTATAAGAGTACAAAGTACTGATCCGAAATATCCACTCAAGTCAAATACAAAAAATACAGGCTCCTAAACGTACTTGGAAGTAGTTTTGAAAGGGAAAAGTACAAAGTTGTGGTCATTAATTTCATACTCACACATTTTTTACTTGTAGAGAGCGAGTTTTATCGAACACACGCCCATGTAGAAAATCTACAGGAAGGGTGCAATTCTCAAAATCAACCCTAGAGGGAGAAAAACACCACTATGACATCACACCTTGATGTCATTAACAAATAAAATGTATTGATACAGTCTATATGTAAACGTAACAATCATGTTTTGGGAAAATAGAAGTAGAAATACTGATATCTGTGTGAATGTTTTTGCTCAGTATTTGTGGCCACTCGGTGCTTGTCTTTGACAGATCAAGAGAGCGTATCGCAAAAAAGCTCGGACCTGTCACCCCGACAAGAACCCAGACAACCCCAAAGCAGGTACTGTGAAACACACAATATAATATAATATATAATATAATGTAATATAATATAATATATTGTAGCGGTTCACATTTCTAGGAGAAATTCTATGCACACTTGACACTCTGTGATACGCTGTGTCATCCAGTTCCATAACTGCATTGTGATGTCAGAGACACACCCACAGCACTGTCTGCCAAGACACAACATTGTGATGTCAGAGACACACCCACAGCACTGTCTGCCAAGACACAGGGTGTTCCATTGTCCATTCTCATTCTGATTTGACTCTTGAAGAATAAAGAGCTTTTTATGATAGAGGCTGTGTCCTTCCTCTACACACATACCTCTACAATATAATATAATGTAATATAATGTAATATAATATAGTCCACCTCAAGGGCGTCCAGGATAGGCCTCCAAGTAGAATAGAAGGGGGTAAGGGAGACACGTAGTGAGAACCTTCATTTTTCAACATTAATGAAAGAGAAGAAGAGGTTCCAGAATGTCAGAGACGGGGCAGTGGGGTCCTTCCATTTAAGGAGGATGTTGCATCTGACCTATTGCATAGAGTTCCAGCCCTCACCATTTAGTATGATGGCACACAGCAACGTGATGTTTTTTTTTCTCCTGTTTTTCCAGCCGAGCTCTTCCACCAGCTCTCCGAGGCTCTTGAGCTGCTGACGGACGCAGCAGCCCGAGTAAGTGGCACTACATTTCATAAAAATAGCAACGTCGTTGGCGGAGTGATTATGGACACCGTACCTAACACGCCCCGATTCATGTCAATGGCGCCATGTCCACCGCAGTTCTCCTCGCCTCGCCGGCTTGTCTGCGCTGTCGACGCCCAATCTCTTCAACCCAATTTCTGACTAATACTAACCAATAAAAGATGAAAAAACAGTGCTGACGCCACCAAAAAATAACTTATAACTAGAAGCACTCAGATATTGCAAACCGGCGCTGTAGTGATACAAAAAATAGTACTTTTAGTGCCAGCACTAGGTGTTGCAACCTATTATCAATGCAAGTGCTCCTAGAGTGATTGCGATTGACGCCACCGGCGAACATGCTCAGCACAAGCCAACTACGTATCCCAGTGGCCGTTGCGACGCAGAAGTCTGGTCACGTGACACCGGTAAGCGCCCAGCGATCTATCGGTAAGTTGGTGATTAAGTATGATTATCTTACTTATAGGCTACAGAAATGCACACAATTTTAATCAATTCTTCCGTTTGTCATTTCCAACAACTCTGCCAAATTGCATCCAGATCCGTGCGTAACTTTTTCAATTATCTTGGGGACAAACAAACCAACCAATGCAACCAAAACATAACCTGCTTTGCGGCGCAACCCTGGTGCAGGTTAAAATAAAATGAAATAATTACACAAAGTCATCGTGGGTTTGCGACCTGTCCTCTAAACTCTGTATCAAATAATGTAATTGGAAATGCAATCATTTTATAACTGTTGCTTTAAGCACGGAATTTGTGTATTTACAAATTTAAAAAACACCTGTCAAGTGTCAACTAATCATTTAAATAATCCAATCATCGGCTATGATCATTAATTGCCTACCGAACTAAATTAATTGAAGTACATTTAGGTTGTCTTACTTGATGTAAATTGTGGGTCTCTCTTGGACCTGTTGGTTGGTTGGTTGTCTGTCCCCACGATAACTGAAAAAGTTGTGCACGGATCTGTATTTCTGTAGCCTGTAAGTAACATAATCATACATACTAGGTCGCTGAGCGCTTACTGCGGTCACATGACCAGACTTCCGGGTTGTGGGAATGCCGGGAAATGTAGTTGACTTGCAATCTCTGAGTGCTTCTAGTTATGGTATTTTCCGCTTTATTGACTGGGTTAGTTTCGAAAGTGGTACGAGGGAGAGATAGGGGAATGACATTGCAGAAAGGTTGGCGACTGCACCACAGAGCCAGCATATGCCACTCAACTTTTGATATGGTGTTGAATAAGGCTGCAATGATTAGTCGACTAATCGACTGTCTGGGAAATGTCTGGTAGTTTTGGGCATGATTCCAAAAAAAGGGCTGTTATTCAATGAGTTAATAATTGGTAACTAATCGACTATTCAATAAGTGTTGATGTTGAAGTTCCTGAAGTCTTACTGGGGGGGTGTGTGTGACTTCAGGCTGCCTATGACAAAGTGATTGAAGCTAAGAGGAAGGCAGCAGAGCGCAATGAACAACTAGATGGCGAGAGGAGGAAGCTGAAGCGTGGTAAGTTAACTCCAGCAGTATCTCTGTAAGCAGAAGGTTGTCGGGAGTTCATATAGTATGTTCATTAGTGTCAGACCGATATATACTATTGCAATTACATGCACGGTTAAAATTAGCCAATTTTTAGACGTTTAGACGTTAGTAATTTTCCCTCCAACTGTCCCTGAACGCTATATAAAAGCTTCATTACAAATTGAGAATATTTTCAATGATAACGACATAACATTTAAATGTAGTCTGTGAGTGCCATCATCCATATATTTTCCATGAGCCAGGTGTCTAATAAATCTAAGCAAAAGAACACCAGCAATATGTGGCATCACCTGAAAAAGACTCGCCCTGTTCTAAATGACAATGCCATGGAAATGACTACAACACTAAAAAAGGGTAACTTCTTCCCAACTCTGTTAACAAGCTGGTTGACAATTGACTGTCAGAATTTTTTGTTTCGTTTTACTTTCTTTTACAGCTCTAAAATTGACTATATCGGTTATCGGTATCTGGCCTTATCGGTCGGTCACCTATGTTCATACACTGTTAGGCTGAGGTATTTAAAAACCTTATTTATTTCTTGAAAAAGAACAGTATCATTTTAGCCTGTCTGAGTGTATGACTGTGAAGGTCATGGCTAAAGCAGGGTTTTTTTTGAACAATTTTCACCCCAAGATCCAAAATAACTCTTTGGCAGCTTGTGTGTGTGTCCGGGTGTTACACACGATGGAGCAATCTCCTGTTTATTCCAGTTGCCCGTGTCCATGGACACTTTCATCATATAAGCGGATCGCCGACCGGCGTAGACCACCTCTTTTAATCCACTTCAAAATGTATTCTGATCCACTTCCATGGAGTTGTGTATGAGCAATTTTGAATCGGATCCACCTATAATTGCATTATATCTAGGCTATTTGGTACCGGGCTATTGATTGGCTTGAAAGGTTGTTGTTGTTATTATTATTATTATTATTATTATTATTATCACCTGCGCTGGGGCTCCGGTGTGAAGCAGTTATGTTTTTGGTCGCGTTTGTTGGTTTGTCTGTCCCCAAGATGATTGAAAAAGTTGTGCACGGAGCTGGATTACATTGAGTTGTTGGAAATGACAAACGGAAGAATCGATTTAAATTTTGGTGCATTTCTGCAGCCTATAAGTAACATAATCATACTACCATATCACCAACTTACCGATGGAACGCTGGGTGCTTACCACGTTCACGTGACCAGACTTCTGGGTCGCAGTGGATGCTGGAAAATGTAGTTTGCATGTTTGCCGGTGGCGTCAATCACAATCGCTACTCTACGAGCACTTGCATTGATAATGGGTTTCCACACATACTGCTAGCACTAAAAGTAACATGCTTTGTAACACTATGGCACAGGTTTCCAATCTCCGAGTGCTTCTAGTTATTATTATTATTATTGTTGTTGTTATTATTTTAAATTATTGAATTACTGTGTGTGTGTGTGTGTTAGATCTGGAGGCCAGAGAACGTGAAGCTGAACGTGCAGCCCAGGAGGAAAAAAACTCCAAATTGAGAGAACAAGAGGTAGGAACTTTATTATCCATTATAGTGTTCAACAGAGCAGAGGGAGCCCCCCATCATTGAACCGCGGCGTGCAATGCATGGACGATTCGTTGGTTCTGACTCGCCAGGCTAGAGCAATGATGTGATGGAATATATACTACATGTTTCATCCACAAAGGCTTCATCGCTGAAAATAATGGGTGTATCCGAAAACACTCCCTGTCCCCGACTCCCTACTCTCTTAATATAGTGCACTCACTTATGGTGCACCAGAGATTTCGGACACTAGAGTGTCAAAATGGTGGTGTCAAAATTATTATAACATAAAATTCAACAATCATCACAGAAAGTCAAAAGTACTTATATATTTCTTGGTCTGGAATACATCGATGCTCACTACCTTTTGCGGTGCATTGTGGGATGCTGACTATATAGGGTTCATGGAGAATTTGGACACCCCTACAAAATGCCGTGCGCCACACATAATGCACTATTTAGGGTACATGGAGAATTCGGACACGCCTACAAAATGGCATGTGCCCGATATAATGCACTATATAGGGTACATGGAGTATTTGGACACCCCTAAAAGATGGTGTGCGCCACACATAGTGCACTATATATTAGGTAGGGTACATGGAGAGTTTGGACACCCCTACAAAATAGTGTGCGCTAATTATTCATGTTATTATTTATTAATTTAATTTAAATGTTTTATATTGTATTGTATAATACAATTTACTAATATTTATTTATATATTGTCGATGTTGACGTAACTATACTGATAGACTTGTTGGGAATGCAGTACTATTCTGTTACCAGAAGGTGGCAGTGTGCGGTCACATGCTGCTCACACATTAAGATGTAACCCTAATGTTACATGTTGTTGTGAATGAATGAATGTTTATTTGAACATGTTATTATATGTTGTCATATTAATCAAACAAACCAATTGAGAAGGCAATGCCAAAAATAAATAAATAACACAGGGTAACTCAACCAAACAAACTGAGTCAAGATCAGAAAAAAAATAATAATTATAAAAATATAAATTTAAATTAACCAAGGTAAATATCTAAGCATTGCTCACTATTCAAGAAATGTTCAAAAGGAGTAGGATGAAGTCAGGACTTATATTTCCTACCCCTACCTGGGTGCTGTGCATTAGCACCCCTTACTCCTTTCGTTACTTTTATGTTACTTGCTATAGACATTTGTTTATAGGCAAAACATAATTTATATATACATAAATGTATCATATATATATACCCGCATATATTATGTATATCATAGATACTATACATACTATATATACTATATACTATACACATATACATACATACATGCATGCATACATACATACATACATAAAACACCTTACAATATAGCTATATTTCATAAATAATAGTTATCATAGCTGGTAATGAAGGTACCCATTTTGTGCAGCATTTAGCTTTAATAATCTTTTCAGTAGTGTTCTTTTTGTATTATTTTATTGTTATGAATGTGTTATAAATAATAAAATAGTCAGGGCTGGGTATAATGGACCACATGCAATAATAAATAATACAAATAATAAAATAACAAAATTGTCCTTCCTTCCACCTGACTAGATATGGGCAGAGTAGCCATACAAATTACTTACGTAAAAGTATTGTTACCTCAGCAAAATATTCTTTTAAATATTCTTTTAAATTTACTCAAGTAAAAGTAAAAAGTTGTCATCCAAATAGTTACTCAACCAAAAGTAAAAAAAGCACTCTACAAAAAAAGTTACATAAGTAGCGAAAGTACTTTCAGTTAAACAAATAGGACATTTTCTCTTCAAAATGTAATTCAATTGAGAGCACCCGAGAGGTAGAGAGAGAGCGAGTGTGATATGTATATATATATATGTATGTATATGTTATATATATATATTATATATAAATAACATATAACTCTGGTTTCCCCTACCACCAAAAACATGTTCTAGTTAACCTGCTCCAATCAGTGTATCTGGCCAAGGCACTGGCTCAGAATGTGGAGTTGGCTCCCGGGTGCTGCACCGTGGCTGCCAACCACTCCTCAGGGATGGGTTAATTGTGGAGGAAGAATGTATTTTAGCCTGGCAAGCCAGAACAAATGAATCGTCCACGCATCGCACATGTTTAGAACATTCATTTAGTCTGGAGTAAGCAGGTTGGAGAAAAGGTGTGTCAATCAAATGAAGTTATCAAATCACAGCGCAGGAGGTGTGGAATGGAGGCCCACGTCTCGACAAAGGCCGCGAGCCATGCGTGGACAATGGGTCTGGCTTGTCGGGTCACGTGTGTGTGTGACTGAATGAAGTGATAAATAAAGAAGTCATGTCAGTCAATGGCTGTGTCCGAAATCGCTCTCTATCCCCCATATAGTGCACTATATGGGGCAACGCCATTTTGTAGGAGTGTCCGAATTCTCCATGTACCCTATATAATGCACTGAGAGTGTCCCACAATGCACCACAAAAAGTAGTGAGCATCAGATGTACCCTAGACGTAGCAATATAACCCATGATGCATTGCGAGACGTTTTAAAAATGACCTAAACTTTTAAAAAATGGCGCAGCGGGAGTAAATAGCGACCGACCATGGCAAATAGTTATAAATGTAAGTACCTTTTGACTTTTTGTGGTGATTTTTGAATTGTATACTTTTTTTAATAATTATATTTTATAATAATTTTCAATGGCGCCAACGCTAGTGTCCGAAATCTCGGGCGTTGCTGTTGAGTGCACTATAAGTGAGTGCACTATATGGGGGATAGGGAGTAGGGGATAGGGAGTGATTTCGGACACAGCCATTGAAATAACAGCTTTTTGCGTCTCTCAGATCAACCGTATGAGAGCGGAGAACATAAGGCTCATACAAGAAGAAGAGGAACGACAACGGCAGATCCAGAAACAGAAAGTGGCCGCTGCAGCTCCCAGCCATTCATACAGTAAGTTAGCAACGAATCACTTCACGCAACTTGGCTTGCTATGGTTAGCATGTTATATAGCATGTTAGCTTCTAGTGCTACCAGTCCCCTAGGGGCCTGGTTCCACTGCATCTACAGGGAGCTCGACGGTTCGGGACGCATAGGCATCTATCCGCTTAAATTGTGTCTCTACGACGCCGGTACCATTGTACGCCCCACGAGCACTTGCATTGATAATGGGTTGCCACACATACTGCTAGCACTAAAAGTAGGGCTGCAACGATTAGTCGATTAATCGATGACTAATCGATGATGAAATTAATCGACAACTAATGCAACAAGGAACTGAATCATTGTTATTTTCAGCAGTTTTTTTTGATGACACCACCTATTGGTTTACACAAATGTATTTAATTTATTACTTAATAATAATTTCAGAATGTGATTCATATTTATTCAACATTATTGATAAAAAAGATGACTATGAAGAAAAACAATAAAACTATTAACTAAATTGTTGTACATTTGTTGGATATCATGAACCAAAATTGACTAAATTTCAAGTTGACAAGATTAATTTCTGTGTCGCTGTGAATATTTTGGGAATTTTTCAAAGGAATCATATCTAACCGATTAGTCGACTAATCGTTTTACTAATCGGCAACTAATCGACTATTGAAATAATCGTTAGTTGCAGCCCTAACTAAAAGTACTATTTTTTTTGTACCACTACGGCACAGGTTTGCAATCTGAGTGCTTCTAGTTTTAAATATTAATTTAAAGTGTGTGATGATTGGTGCGCTAGGGTTAATACACTTCATGTGAGTGCAGCAGCCCTGTGTTTGCACTAGCCTGGCGTGCCAGAACTAATGAAGTGTCCACACATCGCATGCTGCTAGATGGTACATTCGGTCTGGGCAAATCAGGCAGACGTTGCCCGTATACAGGCTGACCAATCAGCGCCCCAGTAGGGCGGGCCTTATTCGAATCGAGATGTGGGCAGAGTTTGGCATGGGCGACGCGAGTCGTGGGCGGAGTTAGGTTGTCTCACCTCTGCACCGCTCGTCCCACCGACTGCGCTGTGACTAGATAACACGATTTGATTGACAGCTTTTTTTGACACGTTTTTCAACCCTGGTTTTACCAGACCCAAGGATCGTTCTATTTGTGTGCGATGCGTGGATTATTGGTTGGTTCTGGCCTGCCAGGCTATACGTTAGCACTGCCAGTCGTGCTACCCAACATGCCTGGCACCGTGCTGTCACCCGCTACCGCCTCTTCGCCCGCACCATTTCTATTTTTAACAGCCACATTTGGGCCGCTTCCCAGAATATCTAGCAGTCCTTGTCTAGTGTTTGGGACCCTCTGATCGCCGACTGATCCGGAACATTCCGCGCCTCACCCCCTACACCTCCCCTCTCCTCCATCCCCCCGGAACGCGGCCTGGCTGGCAGTGTCACTCAGCCTAATGGAAAGAAGCAGTTTGAGGGCCCCGGTCCTTGTTCCACTTTGGTTCGCTTGTCGGAGCGTGTTTCCAATGATACCGGCCCATCACAGACACTTAATACACCCGTAGGTCTCCAGTCTGAACAAATCTCTCTTTGGCTGCGCCCTAAATCGCTCCCTATTCCCTATATAGTGCACTATATGGGGAGCATTTCATTTTGTAGGGCTGGTGGCCGATTTCTCCATGTACCCTATATAGTGCACTCCAGTGCACTACAAGTATCACAATGCACCACGAAAAGAAGTGAGCAACGATGTACATTAAACCAAGCAATATAACCCATAATGCATTGCGAAACAAAGGACCTAAACTACAAAAACATGGCACTGTGGGAGTCAATAGCGACCGACCACAACTTATAGTTATAAATGTAAGTACTTTTGACTTTTGGGATGATTGAATTTTAGAATGTTATAATTACTCTGACGGCAGTGAATCTAGTGTCTGAAATCTCGGTCGCTGCTGTTGAGTGCACTATATAAGTGAGTGCACAAATAGGGAGTAGAGCATAGGGAGCGAATTCGGACACAACATCTGATCTTTCTTCTGGTATGTTTAGCGTTTACACATAAAATCTTTGCACTGGCTTCCTGTCCGTTTCAGAATTGACTTTAAAATACTTCTACTAGTTAACTGTGTTAACAAACTGGTCCCTCCACATTTAGCTGATCTGCTTGTACCAAATCAGCCGTCGTGGAACCTTAGGTCGAGCGGCACAGGGCTCTTAGTAGTTCCAAATCGCATGGAGAGGCCACATTCAGCTTCTATGGCCCTCGACTGTGGAATAGTCTACCAGAGGCCCTCAGGGCGTGGAGACTGTCAATGATCTCTTTGACCTGGCTTATAACTAGGATGTTGCCCTCATCGTTAAATCAGCCTACTGTATGTGTGTGTGTGTTTGTGTGTGTTTGTGTGTGTCTGTGTGTGTCTATGGGTGAGTGTGTGACTGTTTACTTGTGTTGGGAGGCTGTGGGAAATGCACTGTTCAATGTTCTGTTTTTGTAAAGCACTTTGTCTGCACGAAACATGCTATATAAATAGTTTGAGGTTCTTTTTAATGTAAAGTGCGTTATAATCAGGGCTTTGAACCAGTTCAAGGAACGAAAAACAAAATAAAACTTTTTGTATTTTCAGAAAAAAGAAGAAACAAAACATTATTTTTCATGTTCCGGAACAGGAACACTTATTTTAAAATAATGGTAACTTGTTAATACAAGTTCGTTCCCCTATTGTTTTTTTGATTCTGTTGAAACACTGCGCGGTCTGTCCCATAGGTGTCTGCTGCTCCGCCAGTCTCTGCCACCGTGCGCCTTCTCAGCCACGTCGAACGTCAACTTGAATTGAAACACAACTTGTTCCATGCAGTGCTCCAAATGTTAGGAACAATATCATAACTGTTTCAGTTCTAACCCGTTCAGGAACGTCAATTTATTGGTGGAAACGCTATAATTCCATTTCTGTTTGTAACAAACCAATTGGGAAATATTGAATATTGGTTCAAAGCCCTGTTTATAAAT
>OMKY01238800.1:0-11037 GCA_900302395.1 Bregmaceros cantori | reverse complement strand
GCTGGACACTGCGTGACTCACATACTTATATACACACACATACGTACACACACACTCTAGGATGCATATCTGCATAACATAAGTAGGCATAAATGCACATACATATATTTAAAGGTGTAGTAGCTGACTTAAAGTCATACTGTATAGGGTTCCAATGGAGTAAGTGTGTGAACTTCATTCCTAGAATCAACGGGGAGCGGAAACGCAAACGAAAAAAGATTTCTATAACTGTTCCGGAACAGAAACGAAACATAATGAAATCCACAATACCGGTTAAAAACGCTTCATCTTGTGGTCAGACGAGGAAGCGAATGTAATGGCGTTTTAAACCCGCTTTTCACGTTAACACAGTTACACTGAAGTTTGAAAGTCCACCAAATATATTTGTATTAACTGTATCTAAACTTAACATTGCCAACTTTAAGAAGGAACATCTGGGACTCCATCTTGTGGTCAGACGAGGAAGCGAATGTAATGGCGTTTTAAACCCGGTTTTCACGTTAATACAGTTACACTGAAGTTTGAAAGTCCACCAAATATATTTTGTATTAACTGTATCTAAACTTAACATTGCCAATATAAGGAACTGTAAGAACGAACAAAATTTTCCCGGTTCGCGACCAATATTTTGGTGGCGGAATGGTTCAGAGAATGAAAACGTTAAACTTAGGCCTGCCTGAACCGTTCGGAACGGAACGTTTGAAAAATAATTTTGTTTTCAAGGAACAATGATTGGTTATAAATAATACACTTCGATGGCGATGTTGCTGTGCTCGTTCTGCTTTTACTTCTTCGTTGGTGATGTGCTCTCTATCCTCAGCATCTCGTATAGAGAGCACGTCACCAATGAAGAAGTAAAAGCCAGAGCAAAACAAGCCATTGGACCATATGAAGATCTACTAACCACAGTCAAAAGACGAAAACTAAAATGGTACGGACATGTAACAAGATCGTCTCAAAAACAATCCTTCGAGGCACAGTGCCAGGTGGAAGGAGGAGAGGAAGACAGAGGAAGCGATGGGAAGATAACATCCAAGAGTGGACATGGTGCGGGCTGAGCGACACCATGCGAATGGCGAGGACAGGGGAAGATGGAGAGAGTTGGTTGCAAAGTCTTCAGTGGTGCCCCAACGGTCAGCCAGACTACGGGACTGATGATGATGATGATAATACAGATGCTGGAAGGAAGAGACCTGAAACCTGTGCAGGAGTAAACCTGTATGTGTAATGCCCGCAGTGCAAACTTTCCACAATATTATATTCTCTAATATATGGTATATATGGTACATTAGACCGCTTTTTCCAAGTGAAAAAATGTATAAGAATACATCATACAATGAGCACAAACATCTTTGCTACTGTTCCTTCAACCACAAAAAAAAACGTACCCACAAGGTACACACAACACACAATACACCAGCAGCATGTGTACCAGCTGCTAACCCTCCTGCTATCTCTTTTATCATAAAATAACACAAGCTATTATGTTACTGAACGGCACTCCCTCCCCCACTGGTGTCGGCGGCGCCTACACTACGCTGCAAACCCGTTGCCTCGACCACAGCGTGAGGCCGAGCCGCAATTGTCGAGGTCTCCCGGGAGAGTGAGCGGTGGATGGAGCCTCGCAGTGGTTGCTACACAGCGCAGCAGCGTGCGTGACAGCGCGGCGATATGCGCGCGTGCAATGTTCGCTTTAACCTTTCCCCGGTAGCGTCGCACTAATTATCAACGCCTATATGCACATATATGCATGTTTCAGCAGCACTCCTCTGCGTGCCTTCACCCTTTCATGAGCCTCTGAGAACACGATATTGGACCATGTGGACTCGTTACTCGGCAAAGGTGATGCTGCTCTTATTCCTTGGCTGAAAATATAGTCAACAGCCACTCGGAAAGTACATAGATCTGCCCTCCTGTGTGTGTCACTTGCATTCACACGGTTTCTAAAGTGGGTTTGCTTTCTTGCTTGTTGAATGTGATTAGATGTTTTTCAACAATTTGCAAATTGCAAATATGACGTACAAACATAAATTGGTAGACTGACGGACAACAGACATAACGATATGGATCAAAAATAGGAATGATAGAAAGTCAGCATAGGAGAATGGAGGCTCTAAGGTTGTTGTTTTTTTAATCTAGTTATGTGGAATGGTGTCTGTTTTTTGTTCCATATTGATTATTATTCAATATTTCATTCAGAGGATCACAAAGATTTGTCTCAGATGCTCGGTCCACCGGTCCTTGAGTGAACAAGGTTAATTTGGTGCAATACTGGCTGATTGAAATATCCAATGTGTGACTCAACACATAAGCCCCTTTTCCACTGGTTTACTTAAGGAATGCACGGCACAGTTCACATGCACATCCACCCCAAAAATCGCTTCTCCACAAGGTCAATTCGACCAGGCCAGGTTTCAGGACCTACTGAGATGTCGATCCAGAATCTGGCCGTCCTTGGCCACGTTTACTGGTCGCCAATTGGTCACACTCACGCAATGTGGCCGGCCAATCATCCTGTGAGGTGGGGGGCACCTACCTCCTGGCAGGTATCGCTAGAACAAAGGCAGAAGGTATCACCTGCCACCAGTGGGGTGCCACCACCTTTGTCTGTAGTGGAGAAGTGGCTATAGTGTGCTCTCTTGGATCATGGGCATCAAATCAGACAGCACAGCGTGGAGCACAAACTTAGCGTTGGCTAGGTAGCCGTCACTAATGGAAAACACCATTAGTGAAGCCACACGTCAAATCACACCCTATATACAGCTGTAAATTGCCCACAGCTATCGGCTATACAGCCTTTAGCTGCCACTTCAACCACTACCTTCTCAGCGCCGCGAGGTGCTTGACCTGTCGCGCTGCCTCTACACAAACATTTAAAAATAACATTTAAAATAAACGCTGGAAAGGCTGTGTCATTCGGTCCTCCACGTCAGATATTGCCTGAACCTGTTATTAGCACGTTGCCATGCACTCTGGGGTCCGAGTCGCCTGTGACGTCTCGACGCCTGCAAAGAAATAAAGTTTAGTTGCTCGTGCAGTGATAGTCACAGCTTGCCAGCCCCAACAATCGGACAAAGGTGAGCGTGTGGGCTCAGCCGCTAGTCTGTTGCCGTGGAAACACCACAGGAAGGATATACAGTAGACAGACGACGATTATTTTTAACCTTTTGCACACGGCGCTGCTCGTGTTTATGATGATTGAAAACCGTTGTTAATGCCCACTTTGGTCAGTCGTTGGCTGTGGAGTATGGGGTGGGTTACTTACACTGAGAATTCAATGGCATTTCTGTTGAGACATTCATTAATATGTACACACGCTGATAGTATCCATCTCCATGTACATAATATTTGGACGAGGGCAATTATCTTCGATAGTCAATAAGGTATAATATATTTTATATTATACCGAGGTGCACCGATCCTCAGATCGGTGGTCAGGGAGCATGCCAAATGACTTTTGAAATTGACAATTGTGCCAAATAGTTTGGGTACTACCAATATTTGCAGGATCAGAACTCTGTGTCAGGACTCAGTATTGGTGATCGGAACTCAGGATTGAGAGCAAAAAAACGTCGGTGCACCCCTACGCGTGACCTCTCCTTCAAGGAAAACCCTCGTTATTACCCAACCAGGAAACCAGGTACATGCCTTGGTAGAACAGGACAAGAAGTTTTTTTGAAGTAATTCAGGAGACCAGACCTCCTTGGCAAAGAATTACAGCTAGCGAGCAGGTGATTTTATGCTAATAGAACTGAAAGAAAGCTCTACGTCAACCTTTATCAGAGAGATAGGAGCAGACTTGACAGTTGCCTAGATACAGCTCTGCAGACAGTCTGCCATGTGTTGGTAATATATATATCTATGCCTTGGGTCTGGACTACGGTCCATGTGCCCCTCTAGGTAACATACCTGATTTTTTTTTTTTTTGCTGCTGCGTTGCCCAAGTGCTTGGTGCTCGGTGCTCTTGTAGGGAGCGATGGCTAATCCATTCCTAACGCTGCTGCCGCTGATCGCTCGCGGTTGCGCAGGTGCGCCCCGCGGTCGACCACCACTTGTTGTCATGTTACATGCAGCAATGTCCTCCGTGTTACAGTAACTACCTAGTAATCAAATGCATCGCCATTATATTGTATATCAATATCTTTAATAACTTCAATGTTTCATAATAACACTCCTCATCTACCTGCTCAGTATTTTCCCACCAGGTTGGTATTCTGCTCATGAGATTGAGAAATACGCTAGCTTGCTTTGGCAGTCTTGGGAACAAGTCTTACATTTTAAAAAGTACTTTTTTTTTTTCAATTGATAACAAGCGCTTACCCATGCATTGAATAATTGTTTAAACTCATAACACAGAGTGACTAATGTTACCAAAACACTGGATATATGACTCAGCATGAAATATTTATGTCAGACAATAACACTTGTTTTCACTTCACAACGATATGAAGTCTGTCAAAGTACCACAAAATACTGAGTACTTTTCACATTCACTAACCAAATACACTTTTCATTTTTGCATGCTTTTTTGAAAATTATTTTGTATCGCCTCCAAATGGCAGGACCAGCGAGGCGCTTCACAGAAGTAATTTTGGTTTTAGTTTAAGAATTATACTAGCAGTTTACCTACCTATCTTTCCAACCCTAATTGCCCATGCCCAGCAAGACCAGTTCTAAACCATGGACAGTAGAGTTGTTAATAAAACTCCTTTAATGGAGGACGAGAGACAAGAAGAAAGAGGAAATTGAGAAAAAAAATCCTAATTGGAAAAATACCAATACATTTGTAACTATTTAACTTGTATACATTTAAGTAAACTAAAGTCTATTCAAAAGGTTATCAATGTAAAAACTCCTTTAATGGACGAAACGGCATGCACTTATGATGAGGTGAAATATGATGATGAGGGTTTTCTTGTCAGGGGATCTTGAAGCGTCTGCACCTCCCTTCTTGGCCACTAAGCGGAGCCAGGGCCGATTAGTCAATTTGCTTCCCACGGGTACCTAGCCTGCCAAGCCAGAACGAATGCATTATCCACGCATTGCACATTGGTAGACGTTGCGATGTGTGATGCGAGGACGGTGCACTGGTTCTGGCTCACCAGGCTAACGGGTACCGCCGATTGCTATTCCTACAAACGGCGCTGAAAAATAAATTTCGTTTGCCTTGAACTTATTTAGGTAGGAGTTATTTTTTTTATTCAGATTGACGTTAGGAGAGATATCCTAACACGCAATCATCGCATTTACTGCTAATGACTTCTCCATAATGTATGCATGTGTATATGATTTCGTTTAAAAGCAGCACAATAAATGATGACTATAATAGTGAGGCAAAATCCAAGAATGTCCTAGAAAGGATTTATTGACGTTTTGGTTGACATTTTCATTATTCCTTTTGAAAACGAATATATGAACGATAATTATAACAATCAATTATTATGTGAAATATGTTGGCTTAAGTCTTTATACGTTGACGGTTCGACCGTTTCAAGGGAGTTTGATGGAATTTGCATGTCGTAATTAATTGTTTTATTTTCTTTTTTCCCGCTGGAGTTATGCCAGCACTGTTTATGACATAAATATCAACAGAATATTTTAATATTTTACATGCTTTCCAAATACGCGCGATGCGAGAGGGAGACAGTCGTGTTAGCGTCCATTAATTTATCTATGGCTCCCTCTGCAGGTGATGTTGTGCAATCACTTCACATGTACTTTTTTTGTATTAGAATAGCATTGATATGAAATAGATTATAGTCCATTACGCTACGCTAAACAGGAACTGTAACATAAAAAAATACACAGAAGGTAGAACAATACAGCTAATATTGGTTGCTTGCCCTGGCTTCTGACAGAATGTTATGTCACTGTGGCTGGGAAGAGCATATTGCATGGTGTCTTGCTGTGGTTATAAACCCACATGCCGCTAAGTGTGGCAGGTGATCCAGTAGACGGGTATTTCCAGTTAAATTTGTTCTCTTAACGTCACTTCCGGTGCCATTTATTTTGCCGTGCATTTGGCTATTTTTCAACATGTCTATTCGGTGAGAACACACACATACCGTGTTATTTGAAATGGATGGTGGTAACTTGCGGTGTGCGATTGCACATCCAAATGCTCTCGTACGGATCTGTGACCCACAAATGCATGATTTAATAATCATTATACCCCTTTCCATTTTCTCATTCTTTTTGGAATTACTAGTAGAAGCAGCCATCCTATTGATCCAGAAGAACATGTGACCACTTGGTGAGTAACTTTAAGTAGGATTTTGACTGTATTTCATCAATATTTATGTAAAATGGTGAACGAAGCAATGGGGGGTTTACTTCAATGCTTTATAACACTCCTCATCTAATAAAACAATTGGTCGCTTCAAATATTTTACATATGCACATCTGACGCTATAGACAGGTTTACGCGCGAAACAATGGGGGGAGTCATTTTGTCCCATCGTTCTGTTGGACACTTCCGGTGCCTTATTGTTGCCTATGCCAACTCTGGTACTGGACCGAGGTCCGAGCACACAAAACACACAAAACGCACACCAGTTCAAAATACGACCACTAGATGTCGGTCTGTTACACATCACCCCCCTCGCTCCGTTAACAATTTTATATAAATATTGATGAAATACAGTCAAAATCCTACTTGAAGTTACTCACCGAGTGGTCACATGTTCTTCTGGACCAATAGACTGGCTGCTTCTACTAGTTCTTCCAAAAGGAATGAGAAAATGGAACGGGTTGCACTGATTATTAAATCATGCATTTGTATTTGTATTTGAATAGCACACCGCAAGTTACCACCATCCGTTTTAAATAACCCTGTAGGTGTGTGCTCCCACCGAATAGACATGTTGAAAAATAGTCAAAAGCACGGCAAACTAAATGGCACCGGACGAGACGTAGTTGTCTATAGATACCAATGTTTCTTCTATCCTACTACCCTATCTGTCTCTTTCTGTCCAAGCCAAGTTGGACCAATTCTTGGTTTGGTTTTCTCCTCTCCAGAACCTAGCCACCATCGCTAACCAGATCCACCCAACGGCACCGCCCCACAGCTGGCCACCGCACCAAGGAGCCTCACTGCTTCGACATCCCAGGCCGCACCGGACGGTGAACCACATGTGGTCCCTGAGAGTTGAGCGCTAACCACCGCACCGCTGCGCTTTGACTGGCCTTCATTAGCCATGGCTTGCATTTCCTTGCGATGGGTTAGCCTCGGTGGCTGGCTTTTCATGCAATCCAAGCCGGATGCCTTTCATCCCGACCGGTTCCAGTCCCAAGCTGCGTGTGCTTGCCTTTAGTGGCTAGTTAGCCGTGTTTACCTTGCCCACTTTGATCCCAGTCTCGACCCCCAGTCATTCCAGCATTCAGCCCGCGATTAGCATCCCCCTCACGCACACAAACCATGGTTCGGTCTGAGTTTGTATTTTCATTGTGCTTGTAGAACTTCTGGTCGCTTTTGAAGTTCTTTTTTGGGCGCAAGCACTGTTTCTCATTCTTTATTGAGAGAGATAGAGACAGGATTAACTCGAAAACTGAAGTCCTCCAAATATATTCTGTATAAATTATATCTAAACGTAACATTGCACACTATAAGGAACTTTAAGAACGAACAATATTTTTCCGAACCGGTTCAGGACCGATATTTTGGTGGTGGAACGGTTCCAAGAACGAAAACGTCAAACATAAGCCTGCCTGAACCGTTCGGAACGAAACGTTTTAAAAAATAATTTCGTTCTCAAGCCCTGCTTTCAATACACTACTCAAACTTTGAAGCACATTGGACCCTTATTTCAGCCAAGTAAGCAACACTGTTCAGGGGACATTGTGAAGTTTATTTTGTTATACAAAAAGATTGAGTTCATTGAAATGTAAAAAAAATAAAATTTTCTCCTCTAGAAAAATCATTGAATTTGAAACGCAGGTCTCTCTGTAGATGGAGATACCTGTAGGTGGGGGAGCAATTGTCATAAAATATTGAAACAGTGAATAAAAAAAGAAATACTGATTCGTTGTTGGTGTTGAAAACAATTCTATACCGTACCTCAAATGGCATATTGTACATCTTAGCTGCTTATTCAAATTATTATATTTACTTTACATTACAATGTTTACATGTGGCCTATTCAATCCACCCCCAAGATGCCAATAACTTTCCTTGATTGACCTGTACCAGGTTAGAAAACAACGGTGGCAACACACAATATAAAATAGTGTAAAAAATAAAGTATATTTATACATGTTGAAAAAAACTGTATTTAACATACAATCACTCATTTAAATGCCTCATATTTACAGTAGATAGCACAGGTGTGTGTTGATGTGTGTGGATGGGTGTGTGCTGTGTATTTGCATATATTGTGTTCGCTAAAAAAATTATAATTTTTTTTTTCCCGCCTCTAGCCTTGATAAACCATGAATTATGGCAATGTGTCATTTTTAAAAATAATAAAATAGAATCTCAGATCATACGCAACGTTTGTCAAAAATCATTAAAGAATAAGAACGAGTCTGCACTAAATTTGTTCTTGCTGTATTTAGGCTATTATGGATATGTGACTTGCAGGGTCACGCCTCCATTGTCCTGATTGGCTACAAGCTATCATCGGATGTCCCCTCCCATCGGCTATAAATCAGTGATACTTCCTGATGTGTGTGTTCGGCCACGTTTTCTGCGTAGCTCATAGCTTAGCTTAGCTAGCCGATACCCGGCTAATGTCCAGTATAGCTTAATAAATGAACCCGCTAGACATATTCCCGTGTCAAGACTGGTCATTTCCTCTACGTGGACACCTTATCTGAGCTGCCATTACAATGGTGTCAGAAGAAGTGTTTTTTATGGTTTGTGCCTTGCTTTGTTGAAGTCACTGGTTCAAAAAAGACCATTTGCGAAAACAAACAAAAACATGTGTGCATATGAATACAACAAAATAATAAATACTACAACATATTTTGAAAGCATTGAAGATGTTTTTATAAATGTATAAAATTAGTTTCAATTGTTTTTATGGTTCGTTTTTTTTGTTTTCTCATGGTGTAACACTAGAGCTCTGCAGTAATCGTTAGGCGATTAGGGATTCCTCGAAGTGCATCGTGTCAACTTATGTGAAAAGCACATTAGCCTTTAGCATGATTGGCTATGCATGAACACAAATATATGCAATTCATGTTGACCATAGACTGTATATAAAGTAGACGCAGTGTGCATGACGTCATCCCATTGCTTTGATCGAACTCGGGTTGTCCCGCCGACTGCGCGCTGCCATTGTTGAAAGTACCGGTATATCAGGACAAGGAGAGATAGAGAGAGCTATACAGTATATGAGAGAGAGACACCCCACACGTGACTTCTTCCGGTGGTACTGTCCGCTAGGGGCGCCAACGACAGAGTCAGAATGAATGGGATCCTAAGGGAGCTGAAAGAGAAAATATTAACGCCAAATCTGACGAGTTTGTGAAATTATGACCCCCCTCAAACAATTAACCGAAAATCAATTAGGAAAGATCGTTAAATAGGTTAAAACAGGCTGCTAAGATTGGAATATTTGCATTGGAATTCCCATATGGCTTGGTTTTCTGAGACTAGGCTCCACCAGCCTGAGGCCCATACCAACCCGGAAGTAGGGACGGACATCAAAATGAATGCGGTGTCCATTTTCATATACAGTCTATGATCTTGACACACTGCTGATAATTGAGTGTGTGCTTGCATGTTTGTGTGTCTGTGTGTGTGTGTATGTCTGTGTCTAAACGTGTTTGTGCATGTTAGTGGCATCCACAGGCCCTGACCACCATGTTGCGGTACTTCTTAAGAATGACGTTGGAACTGTCGTCGAAATATAGCACAGAGATGGCATGGAGCTGGGTTGGAGCGCAGCACGGCTTGGGCACTGTGTCAGGGTTGATGAAGTGCACCTGAAGAGGAAAAATCAAACACAACTTTGAATCGAGGTAAGATATTGCGTTCACCAGATCCATCAGACTCAGCATTCTATGATGTTTTGAGGTGGTAGTTGACCATGGTTCGCTCAAATAGTGAACTGTGTGAACACCAGTCAACGCCGGGGGGGACGCACATTCGCAAGGACCAACGGTCTTCAACTGTTAATTTTAAATGCTGGAGAACGCTGATAAACGTTCATGAAAAGTTGTAATAACGCCTGGCGCACTTTTACAGGTGTTATTGCAAGCTTTGCAAGCTTTTCTTAGCCAGCCAGCGGAGGCGAAAGTCGGCCATTTTCAGCGTTTACAACGGTATGTACCTTTTGTTCACGTCACAACTCCGCCCCCAGAAGTGACGTGATCGACTAGCGGACATTTCTCTATGAAAATTAGTGGGTAAACACGGTACCGCTTTGCCCTTTGCGCTGCAGTTACTCAGCACCACTTTTACACGTGCATTGAGTCTGGCTTTATGATACAAACCATGTTCATGTTTTTTTTTTCGCATGTGAATGCGGAAAATCTAGTATTTCATTGACTTGAGTCTGGCTGATAGGATGAACATACCAGCGTCTGCACAATGGCATGGTTGGTGGCGTTCATGTAGGAGTTGAGAGGGAAGGCACACTCTCCTTCGCAGTAGAACGCTGCATATCCCTCTGGGGCAATGATCCAGTCCTGTTTTGTAGACAGCAGTTCATTAGCATGTTGAATGTTGTGACATTAGTATATTGACTTAAGAGCTTGACATCGCATTATCTAGTAATTGGGCCATGTAACAACGAGAATAATATATATGAGATGCACCGATCCGATCTCCAGATCGGTGATCGCGGCCCGATCATTTTTCCAAGGATCGGGACTTGTGATTTTGTCCCGATCAGGATCGGTAAATGAGTTGGGAAGCCAAATGACTGTTTATTTACTTGACTATTATTGAAATTGACAATCGTGCCAAATAGTTTGGGTACTACCAATTTTTGCAGGATCAGAACTCTGTATCGGGACTCGGTATCGGAGATCGGGACTCGGTACCGGAGATGGGGATCGGCCGATTGTTAAAATCAAAGGATCGGGAGCATT
>OMKY01238712.1:0-10993 GCA_900302395.1 Bregmaceros cantori | reverse complement strand
AGCCTAACTTACTTCACTTAAGGCTCACAAATCCCACTGCTGGCATTACCGCCCCCTAATGGCTCATTCACGCCATTACATATCCCTACAACCTACCATTGGTGCGCAAATAAAAAGTAACGAACCTGTTTTTGGAAAAGTAAGGAGTAGAAGTACAGATATTTCTGTTAAAAATCTACTCAGTAAAAGTAAAAAGTCACCAGAGAAAAAAGTACTTCTAAAAGTACAGATACATGTAAAAACTACTTAAGTACAGTGCTTGAGTATTTGTACTTCGTTACTTGCCATCTCTGATTATTGTGATGCATTTTTGCCATTTTCGCGATTCAAACATAATTAGTGTTGCACCAATACCATTTTTTGGTACCGATACCCGATACCTAACTCTGCAGTATCGGCCATTACCGATACCAACCAATACCGATACCACTGTTTTAAAAAAAGTGCTGTTGGTAGTATCTTCTTCCCAAGGGTTGGGAAGAAGTTACTAGTGTTATCGCCATCATTTTTACATGCAGTCTATGATTTAATAGTAGTGGAGGACAATTATAAAAAGCAATAACACATTAAGAATTATTTCATTATTTTAATATTTTATTGTTTGGGTGGTATTGGGGTAGTAACTGAAGAGTTCAGATGCAAAAACCCCTTACTCCACTTGACCACTTTTTGAGAAAAAGGCCATTTTATCTAAGCAGATGAGAAGAGATATTTTAGACACTACAGGGAGCGGGTTTACTTACTTTACTTACATTTTTTCACAAAAACATTTCATTGACATATTCTAGGTTTAGACAAGATTCCGGCAGTTTCCGCCGCATGGCGTTGGAAAATAGTATCGGTCCGATACTGGGCGTAGGTACTCACCGATACTGATACCACAAAAAAGGTGCCGATACCGAGTACGTCCGATACCGATATCGGTATCGGTACAACACTACATATAATAACAAGGAGATACAAATACAACGCAAATGCACCCTTTCAAATATCAATATATTGTAATTTTATTAAAATAACAAGGAATGGGGCTAGTGGCTACATAGGCTGGATTGTCCTAATGTGGGCCACTGCCTAATGCTTAAGCTTTTCTGGCTCCTCCCTAAATGACTGAATGTCAGTGAAACTATGGTAAAAACAAACTATGGTAATGTGTCTAACATTAAGTTCAACTGTTCAACACTACATTTCACTGTCCCAAGTTGGGCAACTGACTGTCCCACATTGGGAAGTTGCAAAAAAATGGCCCACATTAGGGCAATTCACCCTACATACAGCAAACGCAGCGCCGTGAGATCTCTTCCCCTCACGGTCATATACTGAACATCTGCTTGTCCCCGCTCTCTCATCCCCCTTTCACACTAACGCTGTCAATAGATGAGTTCGGCGTGTATTTCCGGTCTCTGAACGTCACGTCCGGTGCCCTTTGTTAAGACGTGTTTTGGACTATTTTACAACATGTCTATTCGGTGGGGACACACATTGTTATTTAAAACAGATAATGGTAACTTGTGGTGTACTATTCCACACCCAAATGCTCCCGTGCGGATCGGTGACTCACAAATGCATGATTTAATAATCAATACAACTCATTCCATTTTCTCATTCTTTTTGGAATTACTAGTAGAAGCAGCCAGCCTACCACGTGACCACGCGGTGAGTAACTTGGAGTAAGTTGGAGTTTGACTGTATTTCATCAATTATTTATACAAAATTATGAACGGAGCGGGTGGGGTGTTGTGTAACTGGTCACAGACCGACACCTAGCTCGGACCTCGGTCCAGTACCAGAGTTGACGAAGGCAACAATAAGGTACCGGAAGTGACCTTAAGAATGGCGGGACAAAATGACTCCCACCAGTGTTTCGCACGTAAACCCGTCTATAAAATAAGAAAATGGTGTTTGCAACGAAAAAATTAGATTAAAAAAAACAACAATAAATAAATAACAAGGAATTTATTTCTTGTTTAACATGAACATGACGCCGATACTGGACACATTCCTTTGTTTACAAATGTGTCTCGGTTGTGAAAAGGTCTGAACACAAAATTAATTTAGCCCTGGAACCAGGGCTTTGAACCAATATTTTTTTCCAATCGATTCGTTCCGAACAGAAACGGAATTATAACGTTTCCGGTTATGTGTTCCACCAATAAATTGACGTTCCTGAACCGGTTAGAACACTAAAATATTGTTCCGGGAACGGTTAATTTCGTTCCTTCGACAGAAACGCAGTGTTTCAATTCAACTCGAAAGGAAAGGACAGTTTAGCAACCGGTGTAAACAGATCGTCGTGGTGCCAGACTGACTTGGGGCTAGCCAGTCAGAGAAGCCCAGGCGCCAGATGCTTGCGTTGCCGCGGCAACGATGGACGCTACATTGTGTGCGTGTGTGTGTGTGTGTATGTATGCGCACGTTTGGTCTGTTTAACGTCCCTGTATTTGTCAACTTATTTCATACTGGTCAGTACGGCCACTCGCAGTCGCTGCACATCCACGCCGACTCGTTCTCCGTGTGTGTGTGTGTCTGCGTGTGTGTCTATTCACAGATATGAAATAGAAAAGAAACATTAGACATTATCGTAGCCAAGCACCGGAGCAAACGTAAAGATAGAGGTAAACTAACGCCAAAATCACCCCGTTGTCATGAGCCGCTCGTCCACGGGCGGCACCCAGGCTCCAGGTTCGTTCGTGGACCACACGAACACAGCTGGTGTTCGTCACACTCGGCTCCGGAGCGGCTCCATGATTGGCTGCTCTCCCCTTCTTAAAGGGGCTTCGGGCGCTGGTCCTATGCAACATCCTGATTCTTCCTTGGTCAGTACTTACGGAGACAGTTTATGTTTTGTATAGCCAGATCTCTCTCTCTACACACTCTGAGCTCTCAGTGTAGCTTATTGTTAGCCGCCTAGCTTAGCAGCCATCGAGGTAACCAGAGGCTACTCTCCACTACTGCTACAGGAATCTCCTTCATCTCCACCTCTAGATCCGGCTCACCGGTCCCGGACCAAACCACGGAGATGAGTACTTTCTCTAAGACATTTTAGTTTATTACGGACATTTATTCTTCGTGTTCAGAGACTCTCATTGCCTGTACACTATTGCTTTTGTTTGCCTTTGCACACTGTGTGCTACAAGTGTTTTGTGTTTGATTCCTGTGTTGCAGAAAACGGATGACGGCATTGGTTGCCATTCAGTCATCCAAACTTTCATTGCATTCCTGACTGAGTCCTTTATTCCTTTATTCTTTTATTCTCGCTGTACAAATCATAACACATTTCAAATAAGTAAAACGAGGTATAATTCGAGCTGGTTTAGAAATACTTCAGCTAGCAAAGAAATACACATAAAGAAGGCTAAATATGAAGTATTTAGTGATATCTGATCAAATATAGATGTTACATATAAAACACACAGGCATGCATATGCGTATACCCACCATCTGCTCAGAAGACATTGATCAGACAGTTAAATCCACATGGAAATATATATCAATTTATAAAGCCAACATTCTGGACTCACCGTTTCATAAGATGTATATTTAAACACGGCTGAAGGTAAGTCCCCTAGATGATATTGAAAGCTCCAATAGAAATCCAAGATTACATGACTATTTATTTTTCTGCTTTCCCACTGGAAGGCGAGGCCAGAATGGCCAAATAAGGAAGCGAGACAGCATACTCACGTTAAATGGACAGCGAAAGAGTGGGCTCGCACACTCGCCGCTCCCCTTCCTTTGTGCATTGAAGCCCAGGATTTTCTATTAGCAGTGGAGAGCCTACTAGTACTTGAGAAGTGTTGGCAGCACATGTCAAAATTTACACTCCTCCTCCCTCCCATGTGGTCACCCTACTCTCAGGACGCTCAAAAACTCTTCTTCGCCTGATGGGGAAATTACCAGACACACACACACACACACACACACACACACACACACACACTGTGGTCAGATTGAATGTTGTTCTTATTGGCTTCCGTGTGCATAAACTGTTGGTGCTAAAGGTATTGCATTTTTGTTTATCAAGCCCAAAAATATATATTTACTCATTCATTTTAGGCCAGGGAGGGAACTGTGAAAATAACTCATTCTCCTTAATTTTCATAGTTTTTTTTATAGATAATGATATGACCTCATGGTATCTAAATAATTACAACGACTGGACCTGTGGGTGGTGTGTGGTCATTTACCTCTCCCTGCTAGCTCAGTTTAAGTTGCCACTGCGGAGACAGCTTTTGCAGCAGAGAGTGCTGAATGCAGTACCTAGTGACCACTTGTTGGTCTATGGGTCGCATACAGCGCTGGCTGGAATGAGACTAACCAATATTTCATTGTCAGTTGTCTAAAAAGTGAATTAAATGAATATCACCTACACTGCGGCACCATGCTGTCACTGTAGCGCATTTGCAAGTTCTCTATAAGGTGTACTGTCACAGTTAGATTTTTCCTGTCTAATATGTGCTATTTCTGAACGCACTCCCCATCTCTTCCGTGCTCTCTCTAGCGCTCCGCATCTCTCTCTTTACAGACACTGAATACATCTTTTTATTAGATGGCAATAATTGGAATCCTGCAGCGCACTCAAAATGCCAGCTCTTCCTCAACCTCTTGTTCCCTGTGATTCGCTCTCGCGATCCGTTCCTGCATCAGCTTCCCGAGGGGCCACCGTGTCAAACTGTTTGCACATACAAGTCTGTATTTATTTATTGATCTATATATTTAGATGGCACCTCAGTGTTGATACATTCTATCTAAAAAACAAAACAAAAAAAATTTGATCAAGGGGGGCGCATGGTGGTTAGAGAGCACGTGCCACAGGCCAAGCAGCGTCTACTCTGACTCTTCATCCAAGTTTCCGATTTAATCCTGTCACTATCTCTCTCAATAAAGAATGAAAAGAGCTTGTGCCCCAAAGAATAACTTAAAAAAACAAAAAACAAAACTGTGATCAAGAATCTAATGGGATGTGCCCTATTTCTCAGACTCCGCCTCTCTACCTCTCTCTCGCTATGTTTGTTGTCTCCCTCCCTCTCGGCAGAGTGGAATCCGGCATATTTTTTCCAGTGGAACTGCATTCATTTCTATCCCTACTTTATTATTTTGGTAGGAGAAATAGTTGTAGCATCACTACCCACGCTCTCCTTTTCAAGGGGTTGCGTAGTGCAGAGCTAAGGAAAACCCTTTCTTTGTTGCAGAAGATCCTTGAGCAAAGCCTAACAGATGAATGGGATCTCTCTGCGTCTCCCTCTCTACCTCCGCGCTGCTTCTCGAGGCTCTCCATGTGCCTTTGCGTGGTGTGCTGACAGGAGCATGATCATGAAAGTAAATTGGTACAATTGAGAAGCTGCCCTAGAAATGATGAGCGGGTGTGTTTTTATGCTGTCCTCCTAGCATGAAATGTACCGGCCACTTCATTTGAAGTACAAGGCTTTTACTGTGATACATTACACTCTGTCTCTCTCCATCTCTTTCTCTTTTTGTCTTTCTCTCTCTCTCTCTCCCCTCTCTCTCGCTATCTCTCTCATTATTCTTCCTCTCTGAGACTAGCCTTTTTCATCCATTTACTGTCTCTCTTCTGTCTCTCTCTGTCTGGTGCCTCTCACTCAATCACCCAAATCACCAAAAGTCCCCCCACTTTTTCTGTCTCTCTTGCTCTCTCGGTCTCTATTCCTCCCTCTTTCTCCCTTTCTTCATCTGCCACTCTCTCTCTTTCTCTCACACACTTAATCACTGTCCTTTGTTCTTTTTCTCTCCCTCCTTCTCTCAGTGCTTAGTGCTTCAATTCACCAGAAACAATCTTTTTGGGAGGAGTTTGCAGATGGCTTTTGGTCACAAGAAATATGTGCATGTGTCCATTAGATGTTACTCATTAAAAATAATCATTAACACAATGCCTTTACCACATTAAAAATAAAGACTTTTTCTAAATTATTTTTAGATTAACATTAATAACAACTTTAATGAATGATTAAAGTTTCCACCACATGTTTATATTGTGGAGGATACATGTGGTGATATAATGTGTGTGTTTGTTCCTGTGAAAGCGATTGCACTTAAAGTAATATGCTGCATGAACAAGTACAAGTTATAACTCCAGGCTTCATCATTTTTAGATTTTTTTCACATTCACTTCTTCATGTAGCCTTCTCCAGGCCCAAAGAAGCATTTTACACAAAGGGAGATCCAGCCAATGAAGTAAATTTAATTTTCAATCGCTTCCTGTTCACATCAGCCAATTTGACTGAACAATGTGTATCTATGCTATATCTGCAACTAACGATTATTTTGGTCATTAATTAATCATTAGTCATTTTAACTGATGATGAAATAAATTAATCTGTTCATTTTTCATTTTTGAAACTCTTTTTGAAATGAGTATTAACCTGAAACCATGTTGTAATTGGAAATGGTTTGATGTCTCACTATCTCCACTTATTGTAGACTGTGTTCTAACATTTCCATTTCAGTATTAGCATAGAAGACCCTACTCTTCCGTGCTAGCTTATAACATTGGTTTTCCCCCCAAGGCTTAACATTGTATCCAACTGAATGTGTGGGGCCATTACGCTACAAATGGAGACTGGCGTTAGGAACAACATATAGCGCGTTGGAGCAAAAGATGGACCAGAAAAGGAAATGATTAATCGCTCTATGCTACTATACACTGCTGTCATACACACAAATATGGTCCCCATGATAACAAGAAAATGATGGAAAATGTGAGGTGTGTTGTAAGAGTTGCGTATGCTGATTCATGCCATATTCTTTAATCTAGACTTGTGCTGTTCCTTATGGCAGGGTGAACATCGGTCAAATGTTGATCCTTTGATAGACTTTTCTTCACATCTCAGAACCTGTCCAAGGCCCTGCAAATCACACTGATGTACGCAGCCGAGTGGAAGACAGGAACAGATTTGGACAAGCTGATTTGGAAGGCAACTACTCTCTTCTGTTAGACAGTAGAGAAACATAGCGGCTGTGGAGAGGTGTGGCAGGGTCAAGACTGTGTCATTCCGTGGACATCACAATCTATGATAACTTGGTTTTAGGAACCTAATGCAGATATTGTGGAGTTAACAAAACCGTCTTCATTTTCCATTTTACCTGGACTATTCGGTGGTTGATAGCTCCATCTATTTATTTATATATCTATCTAAGCAACTAACTACATTTATTCCAATGATCATACATCATCAAAAACCTGTACAGTGGGGTGCGCGGTGGCACAGAGGTTATAGAGCGCGCCCTCCCAGACCACAGGTCGAGCAGCGCCACGGGGTCTAATCACCTCTCCGGCTTTTCTGCAACGTCTTCCCCTGACTATTCATCCCAGTTTCCAATTTAATCATATCACTATCTCTCTCAATAAAGAATGAAAAACAGAAAAAAAAATCTGTACACGGTGCCATTTTTGTGCCCTGAGATATTTGGGTTAAATTTAAACTGTCGGTTGCCTGCCAGTGGGCGTTTTAACTTGTTTGCCTATTTTCTAGTTTCTATTTGCTATTTGGTTGAATGGAAAAATGTTCTTCAGCCAGACTGCCCTAGGGTGGGGCAAGTTAGCCAGCGCGTCCTTGGGCAAGACACTGAACCCTAAATTGCTCCCAATGGGTTGTGGTTAAGCGCCTTTCATGGCAGCTGCTGGCATTGGTGTGTGATTACTAGTAGCAAGTATTAAGAATAAATAGAAAAAAAGACAAATAATATAATTTAATTCCTTAGTTTACTTTTCAAATTATGTTAATAATTACTATTTTTAATGAGTAACTTGTTACTGGATTAAATTTTGAAAGTAATCTCACCAGCCCTGGCCACATGCATTTGTGCAAGTGCACCCATACACACGCACACACACACACACACACATATGCACATAGTGAATGAAAAATCTACTGGGTGTGGAACAATTGAGGACGAGGAAGGTTGAGGAGGGGGTGGAGGGGACATGACAGAGTGCACGAGGACGGCTGAGGGGGCTAGTCTTATCACAGCGTAGAGCGCCATGACATCACTCATCCACAATGCATTGCTCTGTCCAGGTTATAAAACACTACATGGGCTCGCCCCTCCCTATATCTCAGAACTGATCGAGGCCGTTTACTATTGCACTTATGTTATGCTGTGGGGGCCACACTCCATTGGAGAAGCATGCAGAAAGCATGATGGGTGAAAATATATGGGAGTGACACTACCACTCCCATTTTGAGAATTGGGCTGAATTAAAAACACATGGAAATCTGTTGACAACAGATTCAATAATTCATCTCCATGTCTCTATTATGCCTCATTCAAGTCTTTCACTGCCAAACATATGCCATAAGTTATTTTTTGGTCACAAGCGCCATTTTTCATTCTTTATTGAGAGAGATAGTGATAGAATTAAATCAGAAACTGGGATGAAGAGTCGGGGGGAGAGATTGCAGAAAAGCCAGGGACGGTAGTGAACCAGCGGTGCTGCCTGGCCTGTGGCCTGGGGGACGCATTCTCTAACCATTCTGCCACCGCCCACCCCGCCGCCCGGCAAGCATTTTGACACAAAAAAAGGTACAGCAAACCATTACGCATATATGAACAAATAAATCTTCTTCATTATAAACTTGAAAAGGTCAGGATTTTTACTTGCCTAACTCTTGAGGTGGTTTTGCCGGTGCATTTTCGATCATTGACCTGCCGTGGAACCCACATTTACTCCAGCTTGAGGTCACAAATAGAGCAGAATGATATTCTCCTTCATGGTGTTTTGAAGAAAACAGATCGTGGTTTTACATTTTTCATGTCCTGAAGCAGTGAACAGGCCCCCATAAATTCACATTTGCACCACCATATTTTGCAGTTCAGCTGATATTGTTGTTCTGAAATCAAAAGTGTATTCCCAAAACGTCAGTCAGGCCAAGCCAAGAATTTTTGATTTCCATTGGCAAAAACGAGACAAGCACTTTTCTTATAACATTGGAGATTTCACTTTGATATCATCAGAAACTAACACTGCATTTTGCTGCTACTGCCCTTCTTTTTTGTTTTCTTTCAGTGTGAGCACCATTTATCCATATTTATTGATAATATTAGTTGAAAACGGGGTTGAAGAGATTGGAGGAGGACACAATGAATGGGGGCCGTCCTTAGGTTCAGTGTCTTTAACCACATTGTCAACAATGATCCCCTACCCTTTTATTTTTTTACGTATTTTTTGGGTGTAAGCGTGAAGAGGAGGCGAGAGAGTGGGGAAGCAGACCTGCAGCACACTTATGAGGGGAAGCGATCACGCAACAACTGTGTGCGCTGTGAACTCAAGCCACAGGCACAAGATGTGTGCTGGAGGCTGCGATCTCACTGTCGGCGCCACAGAGTCAGCACCGCTACTACCCATCTAATCATTTCCAGTAATGCCTACCACATTCCATCCAACACTAAGCTATTTTGCCGCTGATGCATCGCTTTGACACTCACAAAGCAGGCGGTAAATCTTTTACTTGTTTGCCCCCTAAGCGAGCGGCACTCGCTATATGATCTTACAAGTTTGTTATTGCCAGCGAAACACTCCATAGATCATTTCCTAATGACGGATTGCAGCTCGGAAGCTCAGATGCGCTGCGCTGTGCAATATTGTGCAAACTATACTGTCAAGCGTGTATGTGCCGGCCTTGCAAATATTAATCCGACCCACAACAAAATAAATTCAACAAGACATTTCATTCTACAAGTATATGGAAAAAAATACATTGCGTTGAAACATTGCTATATCACCAAAAGACCAGAGTTCCCAATGCGACTTCTGAATTTGCAGTTCATGGCGATGTGTTTTCATCATTCTATTTCACTATCTCTGCGTACAATGGATTATGCACTAATATAGGTAATCTTTCTCTAGGAATTAAACTTCTCGTTGTTGCCCAACTCTTTTTCTGCCTTGTCATTACCAAGAATTGAATGTCATTCGATTTTTGCACAGCCACACATATACTCTGTTATGCTTAGCGTTCTTTTAAAAGCTTCCAGCATAACAAATGAATTTATTATCACCACATGTATAGCTTATGCCTTAGGGGATTTCTGCACCAAATGTCTAGCATGTGGATTGTTTACGACAACATATGTCCATATGTCGGCATCTCGTATAGAGAATAGAGAACACATCACCAATGAAGAAGTGAAAGCCAGATTAAAACAAGCCATCGGACCATATGCAGATCCTACTAACCAGAGTCAATAAAAGAAAACTAAAATGGTACGGACATGTCACGAGATCCCAAGGACTCTCAAAATCAATCGTTCAAGGCACAGTGCCAGGTGGAAGGCAGAGAGTAAGGCAGAGAGGAAGACAGAGGAAGTGATGGGAAGATAAGGTCCAAGAGTGGGCAAGGTGCAGGCAGCCCAAAATGGTTAGGGACATTGCAAGGAAAAAGAAAACCCAAAGCATCTGGAATTTGGAGAGACAGGTAGAGTGACACCTCCTTGATGTAGGAATACATTTGGTGGTGCCAGAGGATTTGGAGCCAGAGAGTTTTCTTTGTTAAAAACCCACGTTGCCGTTTGCTTCCGTCATTGCTTCTTTACCCCGAGTGGGGCCACAAACCATTTGGAGCAATGTGGTTCAGTGAACAGCCACTCTACCAACTGAGCTACAGCCCCCCATAATCAGCTACAGCCACTACTCTAAGCCTGGATGTGTGTCGGCAGGAAAACATTTTGCAACATGGCGCAGGATCGATGGAAGAAGGAACGCTTTACGACATATTTTCTTCCTAGGGCAACGCAAAGTGTATAGTGTACCGCCACTGATCCATGAAGGATGCGATGAAGACTGAGCAGGTCTTCTTACAACGTCCGCCCTCTAAAACCACTCACATCACCACTATCATTCCTCTAATCAGAGATGACAAAAGTACCGGGATTTCTTACTTGAGTACGAGTAAAATACATTTGTAAAAAACAACTTGAGTAAAAAGTACTGATCCAAATATCTACTCAAGCAAAGTAAAAAGTACAAGTGGAGAAA
>OMKY01238610.1:0-13588 GCA_900302395.1 Bregmaceros cantori | reverse complement strand
TATATCGCGGTGGTGTATACTGCCACCTAGCGGCCACTGTCAGCCCTGCACCTGCATTTTTCATCATCAGCACTTTTTAGTGATACCCACCCATGTTCTGGAGGCTATATCTAAAGAATGGAAACAGGTAGAAACACGTGTTTTTAGTGATACCCGTCCCTGTTCTGGAGACTATAACTAAAGAATGGAAACAGGTAGAAACAAGTGTTTTTAGTGATACCCACCCCTGTTCTGGAGACTATAACTAAAGAATGGAAACGGGTAGAAACAAGTGTTTTTAGTGATACCCACCCCTGTTCTGGAGGCTATAACTAAAGAATGGAAATTGGTAGAAACAAGTGTTTTTAGTGATCCGCACCCCTGTTCTGGAGACTATAACTAAAGAATGGAAACAGGTAGAAACAAGTGTTTTTAGTGATCCCCACCCCTGTTCTGGAGCCTATAACTATAGAATGGGAACTGATGATACAGGAGAATCTGAAGTTTCCTTTACTATGTGTTTTATTGACAAGGACCTAGAACTAAATGTTCTATGGGTCTTGAAAGAACACTCACATTTTGAAAAAAAACCCTGACACTGGGACGTGCTAAATTTGAAAAGGGCTGGCACTGAATGAGTTAAATCGTGATGATTAGCTCTTAATCAGTACGGTTGGGAAGGCTACAGTTCTTACAGTTACTAGTTACCACCTTGGGTGAAAAAGGTTGATAGTCCCTGGTATAGATTACGTACTTCTTGTCGGTTCCCTTACCTTGCTACAGGTGGACCCCATGCTGACTCCAGAGGAGCGTCAGCTCAGCAAAATGCAGAACCACGGATACGAGAACCCCACCTACAAGTTCTTTGAGCAGATGAGCTAAAGTGGAGCATGAACGGGACCCAGATCCACCTTTTTGTCTGGTCTAGTCTAGAGTCGTGTCATGGCTCGGGATGCCCATTCATTTATCATTCTTTTTTTTTTTTTTTACAGATTTGTCACAGACAAATTTAAATTGTCACACCTGAGAGTAGGATGAAAACCACCTGTGGATAAATAGCCGATTCCAGGTGACCCAAGTGGCCCATGGCTGATATTTCCCAAAGTAAGCACCATTTTTCCTTATAGGATTAGTTGGAAGAAGATCGCAGAAAAGCCAACGAGGGGAACGAGGATCTAAAACCACTGCGGCATTACTATAAATGCTTCGCCTCAATTCTTATTTTCGGAACAATTTTTTTGCGCCCCATTCGGAGCTTTATTCAGGATTGGCTGGAAAAGGGGTGAAAAAAGGGGAGGAGACATGCAGCAATGATGTCGGGCAGGAGAAGCGAACCCACGATTCTGCGTGCCACACATATGGCATATGTGTGCTTCGCAGTGCACCCACTCTTAACACACTGAGCTACTGCAGCGCACAAAATTGTAGTGATTATTAACCTGAAAGATTGTTGATATTGTAAACACATTTAAGCAATGTAGTGATCAAACAAGGAAACGATTAATCACTGTCGATTAATCGATTATCAAATTAGTTGCCGATTAATTCAATAATCGATTATCATCGATTAATCGATTAATCAGTGGCAGCTATAATCTAGATGACGCGGTATATATTTTAATTGTATTTGTCAGGGATTATTCCTAACCATGTCTCCTGTCTCCCCCCTGTAATGTTGTACATCCCAAGCCATGACCCTCAAAGGCATAACACATTACACACGACCAACACAACATGACACACGCTAACAACACATATGAAATTACGCTAACGTCGACACACACACACACACAAAGACATTGTTAATAACGTGCAGAAACACGGTCCGTCAAATTTTCATTTTGTTCATTTAGCGAGCTTGTTGACGGTGCAGAAATGTACCGGATTTCAAAGAACGTTGTTGTTTGCGTGCGGCACGCGTGAAGGAAGAACAAATTATGCTCACGGAGGGGTAGGGTGATCCCGACAGCTGCACGCCGCACGGTGTGGGGCTGGTGGGTGGAGGAAATACGACTTGTATGAATGAATTAAATAGAGACAAGTGAATGCGGTATTTAGGTTTTTTTTTTGGATGCTGAGAGTATAACACTTGAAAACGTGTGAACACTGGATCATTAAGCTTTTTATTTTGTATTAGTTTTCTTTTTTACAAAAAAAAACAACTACAAAAAAAAGATATTCGTTTATCCTGCTGCCTGAAATGTAAAACTTATATAGGTTATAATTTTTCTGAACGCATGACAATGTGCCGTATATGAACTGCTGTGTTTGTATCGCTGTTGCTTCTGGAAAAATTCGGGGAAATGTCACCGTTTTAAAACCGAATGTAAATAACGCTAAGATGCAGCAACAACAAAAAAAAGAAGAAGAAGCGCATTAAAAGGTAGGCTATGGTTATTATAATTAGACATGTATTTAATTTATTTGCATTGATGTAACGAAACAATAAAAAATAATAAAATTGATAAAAATGAAAAACAACGTGCTGTTATGAGAAGGGAGACATTATCCCAACATGGCTGATTGAAAACGGACTGTTGTAAAAACCAGCACAATGACAACTACTGACTGAATGTATTTAGTGTGACGTTAGCGCCTTTTTACGTTGAGTAGTCGTTGCGCTTAGCTAGCCTGTTTGATTGTCCACTGGCTGCTACAGGCTGTTGTTGTCTAGTAACAGATGTTTTGGCAACAGCTAAGGATGCTAGCCTGCTGTGCTAGCCCTACTGGATAAATCTAGCTACAACCAGCTTTAGCTGTTAGCTGGTATTAGCTATTCCTCGTTGGTTTTTGGCTGCTCTTAAATGGTCTTAGCTGACCTTAGCTGGTTTAAACTGTCTTTAGTTGGTTTGACCTGGTTTTAGATGGTTTTAACTGGCTTACGTTGGTTTTAACTGGCTTTACTTGGTTTTTACCTGGCTTTAGCTGGTTTTAACAGTCTTTAATTGGTTTTAACTGGCTTTAGTTGGTTTGAACTGGTTTTAGCTTGTTTTAGCTGGTTTTAACTGGCTTTAGTTGGTTTTACCTGGCTTTAGCTGGTTTTAACTGGGTTTAGTTGGTTTGAACTGATTTTAGCTGGTTTTAGCTGGTTTTAACTGGCCTTAGCTGGTTTTAACTGGCCTTAGTTGGTTTTAACTGGCTTCAGCTGGATTTAGCTGGTTTTAGCTGGTTTGAACTAGTTTTAGCTGATTTTAGTTGGTTTGAGCTGGTTTTAGTTGGTTTGAACAGATTTTAGCTGGTTTTTAGCTGGCCTTAGCTGGCTTTAGCTGGTTGTAACTGGCCTTAGCTGGTTTTAACTGGTTTTAACTGGCCATAGCTGGTTTTCGATGTTCTTAGTCGGTTTTGGCTAGCAACCTATATCAAGCACTAGTTTAGCTAGGTTAGGTTTTGACTCCACATGTATAATTTGCTGAGCAAACATGTTCAAATGCTCAACATGGCTTACATAAAAAAACAACAACAATTTAATTCCCATCACTTTTAAAAGTGGCTGGGTAAGATGTTTAGGGAAGACTGGTGACAAAATCATAAATACCAGACTCCTTGTCGAAAGCGATTGATAAAACTCTAAAAGAGGTCTTTGGCTAAACCTGGACCAGAAAATATCTGAGAGTTTGATCTGCTACGCTATATTTCACAAAATCGACTCATTTTCTGGTATCGGTTGTGATTTGGCACCAACTTTGAACCACAACCCAAGTTGATTAGAAAGTTACAAGTGCCAGTAGCAAGTATGTTCAAAATAACATTTGAAATGAATGAATGTCTATTATAATACAAACAAAATCTAATGTTATGGAACGCTGATCGTCAGCCAATCAAGATCCTTTTATAATGATCAGTGAATCGACTGCCCTGCAGAAATTGTAACATTGAATACTCACAATCTCTCAATCAAGCCATTTTGATTCTTATGATGGTACAATTCCATGCTTTCCATGACCTGTTTTACAAACATCAAACTGTGTGTGCTCTGAACAAACAAAATTGCTTTAAGGTTTGAGATTTTTGTGAAGCTTAGATTTCAATGGTGAGGCGATTGGACTTTTAATTATTGCAATTACTTTTAAACGACCATGACAAAGACTTTGGGCGGGGGATGGGGGTTACCAGGACTACAATGTTCATTTTCGACGACTTTATTTTGACAGATTTGGGAATCGAGGGTTTGGGTCCAGCAAATCAACGCGTAAGTTTGATTGTAAGGGTGCGGTTGTTACTGAATGTGGCATCCAACCCCCACACTTTTATTCTTTCGGTAGGGGTGGTCAGTTTTCTTCTGACGGAGCGGCCATTTCTAGAATCAAAACTTTTAGTAAGAGGCGGTATGACAGTAATATAATATTTTCCTCCTTCTGAAGTTGTCAAATTGTTATTCCATTAGTTTATATCTGCAGGGGGGTCACAAGTTAACTCTTTTAAACGGTCCAATGCATGACTTTCAACAAAGCGCAAAACTTTTTTTTCATAGGTGCATTAAGCAAGTTAATTGCGTCGTTGTGTAAGTGAGTTAAGTGGTACGCCCATCTGGCAAGACTACAAACAAGTAATAATAATTCTATATCTTGCGGCATTAACGTTTGTTTGACTCATAGGTTGAATATGGATTTCGTTGTTTCGTAGTTTTACCAGCCATATTTTTCCACAAAACTAGACAACTTAACTTATAACTTATTATTAAACAACTGGCAGGCAGCCGTTGCTAAATCACAGCACGCAATGCCATTGTCCTCCAGATGCGTAAAATTTCCGGGAATAAAAGATGATCACACGGGATTGTGCATTGTACATTTATTGGTACATTTGAAAATCGCGATTGTCCGCCATCCATTTCATCTCAACGCAGGGCGAGAAGTGACAGAATAATTTGGGAATTCTTGCTTTATTTCCAATCATGGAACCGGTCGCGTCGAGCGACTGATGCAGATCACATTAGCGCCCATGGCACCGAGGTCACGAGTTGGAACCACAACTCTTGTATAATTTGTACAGATTGATTAGTGAATTAAACCTGTATCACGGTGTATCTTCAGTGGATGGTGTACTTATACTGAAGGGATTAGCTTGACAATAAGCTCGCTCTATTCCATACCCTTAGCCCCCCACCCCTTTTCCTACCAGCAGTTAGCAGATGTAGAACAGGCGTTTAGTTTAACTATGACGCATATTGTACATTTACATTAAGTACTGTGACTTGCTGTCTCTTGAAAAGAGTGCACTTGGGTTAGTGCACTGAGATATAGTTTTCTATATTTCAGTACACTGACTTTTTAGGTGCGCTGTTAAGCGTTTATTCAGGGCTGTCAATTCTCACACTATAGCCCCTTGTCCACAGGCTTACTTAAGGCCAGCACGGCACAGTTCACATGCACATCCACGCGGAAAATCACTTCTCCACGAGCATAAATCGGCCAGGCCACACCAGGTTTCAGGACCCACTGAGGTCCTGAATGTGGAGGTCTGGAATGTGGCCGTCGCTGGCCACGTTTGCTGGTTGCCAATTGGTCACGCTCCGAGGGGGTGACACAACGTGGCTGGCCAATCACAGGAGGGGGGGGCGTGTGTCTGGCAGGCATCAATAAAACAAAGGGAGGTATCGCCTGCCACCAGTGGGGTGCCGCCACCTTAACCAACAACTCTGGACAGAGCCCTGAAAGTAATGCAACAAGTGTGCTATTTGAGACGCAGCAATTAACTACAGTTTTACTACACTGTACATTGTGGTTCTACTACTGCGTGTGTGTGCGTACTTTAGTTTTACTATAATCGTTCTATCATGACGATAATTACAATATAGTACTCTAGTACTTATTATTTGGTTCAACTACGATCTGTACTATATCATAATTAAGTAGGGCTACAATAAATCATTACTCAAGTCGTCGACCTTGAGATATCATCTCAAAGTTATTATCGTTGTTAATTTACGCAATCAATTATTATTATAGCACTTTTTTCTTTTACCTCTTGAATTTTATTTTCCAAACCATAGGAAAAGAGAAAACCTAAACTAAACAAGTTAATTATAAAACAACTAGTAAGTTAAATACAGGTATTTTATTAGTAATACTTATTTAATATATTGTTGAGTGAGTTTTGCACATCCAATTCAATATAAACTGTAGACAATGTCTTTATTCCTAGAATACACTATTCTATTTATAAACGACATCATTTATTTCATAGTGAGCCATCAATTACACTGTAGTGTTACTGTAATTACTTTTTTGAAGTTATTTCTTCCCGGTGTCAGTGCTGTTTTTTTCTATCTTTATTAGATACGATTAGTCGGAAACTGGGTTGAAGGAGATCGGGGGTAGACATCGCCGACGAGACAAGCCGACAAGGGGAGGAGAACTCACGGCACCGCAGGCGCCATTAACATGAATGGGGTGCATTAGGTGCAGCATCTTTAACAACTACTGTAATTACTTTGTGGGTAATACTATTTATAATTCCACAATTCCCAGTGTAATCCGACCAGAACACAAAGGGCCTTATTACGGTGGGTATTGTGGTTCTACCAAATATTGATTATATTATGCATTATTTTTAAATGACTGCATTAAAGTTTTTCAAATACCTTGAGAGTTTTGGCCGTCGTACTGCAACCTTCTACATGAGTTGGCGTCCTGTTGGCATGGTGACGGCATTGTGGGCGTGGTCTGACCGGTGTTCCCGCCAGCCTGACTCCGCCCACACCCACATGTGTCTGTTGATGGTGTGCTTTCACCCTTTCCTAATCTCTATTGTGTCTTCGAGGTATTTTAAAAAAACCTTAAATCTGTCGTCTTAAAAAGAACGCATAAGCATAATACATTCATTTGATCTGACAGTATGAACATTGTCAATATAACGTTGATTATAATGTACTTTGTAGTTCAACTATAACGTCTTTAAATTTTCAATTGTAGCTCACCACCGATGTATATTATAATTCAACTATAAACATATATATTATACTTTCCTTATACACCTTTTGTATCTGAACTATAAATATAATATGGTACAAAATATAACCTTTGCCGTAGTTCCACTGTACCATATATTGTAGTTCACCTACAAACACGTCACGTAGTTTGACTCATGTTTTTTGTAATGTTTGTCCAACTCAATACCCTACTTGATTGCTGTCCTTCCAATTAAAAATGAATATAAATATTAATGTGACGGTAGTTGTTAATATTTTAATTGCTGCATTCTTGCCTTTTACAAATGCTGTGTTTTTGGATGTAATTAATATGTATTTTTTATTTCTATGTAATAACAACACGTCAGATCAAAGGGGTCACGAGATTCACAGCTGTGATGGTTTTATTTTATAAAAATTGTATAATAAAGTGAAAGGACGGGAACCCCCAATTGGAAACGCGAAAAAAAAGCACAACTTACGCAAAATATGGCAACCACGGGAATGGGTTTGTGTGTGCGTGCGTGTGTGTGTGTGTATGTGTGTGTGCGTGTGTGAGTGTGTGGGTGTTCACGCAACTTAATCTAAAGTGTCTGTCTAGCTTTTGAGATGAACATCAATGTTACAAATGTCCTTTCCTTCGACTCATGAAAACCAAAATACTTTCTTCTGGGAAGCCTGATTTGGTAAAATGTTCCAAGCTGTGTAATCGTAATAGAAACAGATATTAGACACTAAAATGTGATGCCGCTCGTTAAACGTGTAATAAAATGTACAAATGGCCCATGAAATGCTTGTGTGTGGTTTTTTTATCAAACGACTCTCTCTCTATCTCTCCGGTGGGAAGCCTGGAGCGTAGATCGGTAAAATTAGCAAGCTTTGTTTGATGTGCAGGACAGGTGCGGTTGCAGTTTAAAGGGACAGTCCACGTTTGTAAAAATATGGTGATATGGCAGAGATGCAGGCTCGAGTCAAAAGACTCAATTCGCGAGTCACTGGAGTCACCAAGAACAGGACCTGAGACTCGACTCGACTCGCGCCCTAGAGTCTTGGACTCGACTCGGGAATCTAAGTCAATGACTCTCGACTCTCAACGAGTATTTGACGAGACTTTTCCTGTTTTTCAGCTTTAAAAAAATCCATTCTTTTCCGCTTCCTTTCCATCCACGAGCGCAAAGGCATGCTCAGACAAGTGTCAATCACTGTTAAACAATAGAAGAAGAAGAAGGTTGCGCACTGCTCACCTACCTCAGCCCATCATAAAAATGACTTGAGACTCGACTCGGACTCGACCCCTAAAGACTTGGGCTCGAATCGGACTCGACCCCTAAAGACTCGGAATCGACTCAGACTCAGACTCGACTCGACCCCTAAAGACTCGGACTCGACCCTTAAAGACTCGGACTCGACCCCTAAAGACTCGGACTCGACCCTTAAAGACTCGGACTCGTGAGTTCGGGACTCGTGTACATCTCTGTGACATTGACATCAATTTATCAACCATGGCGCAGTGACTGTGTAACACTTGCGGCAACATTATATTGTCATCATATTCTATAAAAATACAGGTTGTAGTGGGGCATTTTTTTTTAAAGTTATTTTTAGTCGGAAACAGGGTTGAAGATATCGGGGGTAGACATCACAGACAAGCCGACAAGGGGAGGAGAACTTGCAGCACTGCGGACGCTCCGGTAGACACAGCGGCATTAGCATGAATGGAGGCGTGAGGTGCTGTGTCCATAATTACTCTTGACAATGACAACCCCCTTAGTGGAGCAGTTAAAAAAATGAATTATATATATATATATAATTTCACATAGCAACCCCAAGGACCAGACTGTTGCGCTAAATAAATTAATATTATAAATGAATACATTTCGATCATTTGATAAAACATTTGAATGTGCTTTTGTTTTACATATACATTTAAATGGAAAAAATAAAGTTATCGCGTTTCTCGCGATAACTACCTGCAGGAGATGAGGGGTCAAGTGAGGTCACGCTCGTCCGCTGGCACGCTGTCTTTCTGAAAAAAAAAAAGTCATGGAGCGGTTTTTCTAGTCAAACCATAGACTGTCTATGAGTCAAATGAAAGGCGGCAGACGTTGTTGAGGCTGAACCCGATAAAAATGAGCAGCACGAAAAAGTTCTTCTCGTTGAGGTAGGTGCGAAATGAGGAAACCAGCCTCTAACATAATGTTCCTCGTCAAGAGCTAGGCAAAGAAGAGAAAGAACACTGAATTCTGCGGTGTCTTAAGACGACAGCGGAGGGGGTGTGTAGATGACATACAATGACACACAAAGACAGTTACAGCAGCGTCAAATATGGGCATGAATGTCCCCAGAATGAAGGCGGAGGCGATAACGAACCGGCAGTGGATGCTGCTGCTGACGACGCGCCTCCGGCCCAGCAGGTATCTGATATTAGCCAGAGCGTTAGGGACGGGCCCAAACGTCCCGCCGAAACTACCCCCCTACAAAGTTCAGGTTGCCAGGATTTCAGTCAAATTGTTAATTGTGTTACATAAATGAATACATATTGTGATCAGTTACTCGGGTGTTTTTGTTTTAAAATTGAAATGCAAATTATAAGAAATAACATTTCACACGACAAATGGCTCCGGGGCACCCTCTAGTGGTGCTGTCCATGATTGGCTATGGGGGATTTGGGATTTTTTTTAAAGTAAATATTTTAAATGAATAATTTCTAAATAAAGAGACAAAACCACAGTAAATTATTTGATGTCATGATAGTCATCCAAAAGTAGTGTAATAGGGCATTCCTTTTGAAAAAAAAAAACCCAAAAGCTTTAAACGAATGATAACAACAAATAACTACTTTGTGTGGCAGGTGTTTTAATTCAATGCAGAGTGAGTTGAGACTATACTGTTAGTTGAACCGTGGCAGTTCATACTAGGACATAATTTGTTTGAAAAACAGTATGTTCTAACTAGTGTTGCACCGATACCAATATCTGTATCGGTCGTACTCGGTATCGGGACCTGTTTTGTGGTACAGTATCATTATCGGCAAGTACCAGTGGCCAGTATCGAACTGATACCATTTTTCCGATGTCGTACGGCGGAAACTGCCCGAATCTTGTCTAAATCTAGAATATGTAAATTAAATGTTTTTGTGAAAAAATGTAAGTAAAGTAAGTAAAACCCGCTCCCCCCTTCTCTACTGCTTGAATAAAATGGCCTGGCTTTTTTCTCAAAAAGTGGTCAAGTGTACTAAGGGGTTTTTGCATCTGAACTCTTCAGTTACTACCCCAATATCACCCAAACAATACAATAATGAAATCATTCTTAATGTGTTATTGATTTTTATAATTTTCCTCCACTACTATTAATCATAGACTGCATGTAAAACTTACCACAATAACACTAGTAACTTCTTCCCAACCCTTGGGATAAAGTTACTACCAACAGCACTTTTTATCAAACAGTGGTATCGGTATCGGTTGTTATCGGTATCGGCCGATACTGCACAGCCAAGTATCGGGTATCGGTATCGGCACCAAAAAAAAGGTATCGGTGCAACACTAGTTCTAAGTAATCCAAATGTACCTCTTCCCAGCCCTGGCGGCCTAGATATTGGTGTCTAGCTATGTAAGTGGTCATGTGCATTTAATTATTTTGTTGTTTCAAAAACCCTTAGTTGTGTGCCCATGTTTGTACATAAAAAAAAAACATTCATTTAATATGCATATATACGTGTTTTTTTATATCAGTTTTGGTCTAAAATGCCCAGCAGGCAGCAACCCCATACAATTTCTAAGCAACCCCCAAGCAACTGCACTAAAAATATTCTAGCTTCGCCACTGAACTTCCTGTTGGTGAGGTGCAGATTCATCACTTCCTTGTGGCGTGGCAACCATCCACGCCCAACAAGCGAGTCCCAAATGTGTGAAAGGCTGAATGCCTCAATTCCTAATGTCTATTACTTATTTAATGCAACGTTCATATCTATTGCTTTCTGACGATTGTTGCTGCCGTGACATTATCTCCAAAAAGTGTGCAGGGGATGTAATGGTTTTGTGTGCACCGCATCGGCAGTGTATGGTCTTTCCTGTTAATGCAATAACTTTTGAACTGATGGCTTTGTCCCAGATTCAGTGTGTTAATGGTCTAGGGTAGATTAACGAACTGATGAGATTTTGGAAGAACACTTTCAAGATGACATGGAAGCCAACGCTTCCAGCCAGGTCTTGAAAACGAAATTTTTCTTTTTATTATTATTACGTTCCGTTCCAAACGGTTCAGGCACGCCTATGTTTAACATTTTCACCCTCTGTACTGTTCTGCCACGAAAATATCGGTCCTGAACCGGTTCGGAACGCAACATTAGAGTTCCTTACATTGTGCAATGTTAAGTTTAGATATAGTTTATACAGAATATATTTGGTGGACTTTTGTGCAACTGTATTAACTTTTAAAACACCATTACATTCACTTCCTCGTCTGTCCACAAGATGGAGCCCCAGATGCATGGGGCTTGATGCTTAAAGTGGACGGAAATAATCTCCCAGACATTGGATATGTTATGTTAAAATATATAGAGAACGAAAAAAAAAAAAAGTTTTTAACCGGAACCCTGCTTCCAGAATTCAAGATGGCCGAATTTTTGTTTGGTCCATAACTTATTCCTGTTTTGAAATGTTCAACGAGCGTTTCAAGGAAAAAGGAATCCCCCAACACATAGATCATGATGGCAAACGCGTGCACGTGCCCTACACACCAGGCACAGCCTCGGCGTTCCAATTCTCATTTGGGGCAAACTCATTTTGGTTGCGACTGTGACCGATACGCTGCTCCCCTGAAAATGGATTATGGTAATGTCTCCACGCCCCACCACTGCATCAACCCCACAAATTCATCCAACTCGCCTGTTGGACGTCTGCCGGCAAGCAGCCAAGTGTCCAACTTCACAAATTCTCCCTCCAGATACATGACCTTTATCTAGAACAGGGATAATAGAGATTCAGCTCAACCCAATTTCATAACCCTAATCTTTCACCAAACCACCAAGTCACCAGGTAATTAACATTCAAAATCCCATGCATATTAATGCAATGAAGAACATTCAACATGAATTCCAGGTTTTTGTCTTTTGAGCAGGGCTCCGAACCGGTTCAAAGTACCAAAACGGAAACAGAAAACAAACTGAATTTTATGGAATTTTACGAGGAGCGGAAATGGAAACGAAAAAGATTTCTTCAAACCATCCGGAACAGAAACGGAACGTTATGAAATCCAGAAAACCGGTTAAAAACTTTTTTCATTCTCTATATATTTCAACATATCCTATGTCTGGGAGACTATTTCCATCCACTTTCACTGTCAGTCATCAAGCCCCATGCATCTGGGGCTCCATTTTGTGGACAGACAAGGAAGTGAATGTCATGGTGTTTTAAAAGTTAATACATTTGCACTGAAGTCCACCAACTATATTCTGTATAAAACTAGATCTAAACTTAACATTGCACAATATAAGGAACGCTAAGAACGAACAAAATGTTTGCGTTCCGAACCAGTTCAGGACCCATATTTTGGTGGCAGAACAGTTCTGAGAACTAAATCGTTAAACATAGGCCTGCCTGAACCGTTTGGAACGGATGTGGACGATTTGTTGGTTTTGGTTTGCCAGGCTACCTTCACGGTGCTCTATCACACAGACACACAATGTGCAGTACCAAAATACGACAGTAGGTGGATGTTGTGGGGGTGGGGGGCATGGTTTAATGTTGAATAAAAGAACATGTACAAACAGTTTACAACATTGTAAAAGAGTGTAAAGGTGAAGAGGCCTCAGTGTTAGCTGCTCGTCCGACTGGCTGTGAAGCCGCTAGGCTAGGCTAGGCTGACCTAGGCTAAACCAGGCTAGGCTAGGCTCCTTGGTCTTTAGCTGGTGTTCACCACGGTAACAAACAACAGGAGAGAGCACAGGGAGATGGCTCCGGTCAGCAGAGCCTTCACCAGCAGAGTCATCCAGCTTCCCAGGAGGAACATGTGGACAAAGAGCCTGGAGGAGGAGGACAATACGGAGCCAGGGTTTAGACTAGAGCTGCAAACGATTAACTGATTCATCGATTATAATCAATTAATCAATAATAAATCGTCTATAAGTTGGCACGGAAGAGTTCCGTGCCAACTTATTTTACGTGCGAAACACTGGGGGGAGTCATTTTGTCCCGCGCTTCTGCAGGTCATTTCCAGTGCCTATATGTATGTACATTAGGGCTGGGTATCACTAGGTACCCCACGATACGATACTATCACGATATTTTACCTACGATAACGATAATATCACGATACAGCGATTCTACGATTATCGATATATTGCAAGAAATTTCACCCACGATACATCACGATATCTGTGTCACTGAAGGAATTCAGAATTTATTAATTGCACTGAATCATTTTCACATGAATTACACGAAAAAACAAGAATCAATAAAAACAAGTAAAATAAAGTGTACTGGAAAGTGTACAGAATGATGCAAAGTAATGCTTCAAAAATATTTTCTGCAAAGTAACAGAAAATTAGAAAACAAAATAAATGCAGAAAACATATTTCAGTGCTTAGTTGTCAACTTTTCTGTAAACAATGGACACAGTGCTGCTGAACAAGCAGAATCAAATTGTTTTATGAAAACATGCACTTAAGATAGACCATATATCTCTCCACCCCTGTGA
>OMKY01238566.1:0-11025 GCA_900302395.1 Bregmaceros cantori | reverse complement strand
ATGACATTTGGACCCTTCGGAGGAGTTGCAGGTACTAGAGTAAATATACTATAATATGACATCTACAGGCACTCTAATAAATGTACTGTAACATGACATCTACAGGCACTCGAATAAATGTACTGTAACATGACATCTACAGGTACTCGAGTAAATATACTGTAACATGACATCTACAGGTACTAGAGTAAATATACTGTAACATGACATCTACAGGTACTGGAGTAAATATACTGTACAGGTACTAGAGTAAATATACTGTAACATGACATCTACAGGTAAATATGCTATACAAGTACTACTACTACTACTCAAGTAAATATATTGTACAGGTACTACTAGAGTAAATATAGACTAACATTAATCCAGACCAAATTATGTCTCTAGTGGTGGTGACACTTTGAACTTTCCTGCTCCCCCTTTTCACTAACCCTAAAAGTTTGAGCAAAGAAAAACACATGAAAGGCTGTTAGCAATAAATCCATTTAGTTCATGTTAATGATTAGGAAACGATGGTAGTGGTTTTAAAAGGAAAAATTACTATTAAATAAATGACATACTTTATTCATATGCCACCCACTGCTACCTTTTAGAATTTTTAAATATTTTGACCATCGTTTATATTTAAGAAATTAAAAATAGTTTGCATTGCAAAAAAGTGTTCCTAATATTTTATTTTATTTCTTATCTTTTCCTCCATAGAAAGTTAATTTTTGGTACCTCAAAAATGACTAGAGTTCAAATTAAATACATTTTAGCAGTACTACTATTTATTGTCAGGAGAGGGCAGCATACACATAGATACTAGAGAATACATTTTAGCAGTAGTAGCACTATTTATTGTCAGGAGAGGGCAGCATACACATAGATACTAGAGAATACATTTTAGCAGTAGTAGTACTATTTATTGTCAGGAGAGGGCAGCATACACATAGATACTAGAGAATACATTTTAGCAGTAGTAGTACTATTTATTGTCAGGAGAGGGCAGCATACACATAGATACTAGAGAATACATTTTAGCAGTAGTAGTACTATTTATTGTCAGGAGAGGGCAGCATACACCTAGATATTAGAGTTCAAATTAAATACATTTTAGCAGTAGTAGTACTATTTATTGTCAGGAGAGGGCAGCATACACATAGATACTAGAGAATACATTTTAGCAGTAGTAGTACTATTTATGGTCAGGAGAGGGCAGCATACACCTAGATATTAGAGTTCAAATTAAATACATTTTAGCAGTAGTACTATTTATTGTCAGGAGAGGGCAGCATGTGTCTGGCATGATAACGTCTGTGTCTGTGATGCTAACGTCTGTGTCTGTGATGCTAACGTCTGTGTCTGATGCTAACGTCTGTGTCTGATGCTAACGTCTGTGTCTGATGCTAACGTCTGTGTCTGATTCTAACGTCTGTGTCTGATGCTATCGTCTGTGTCTGATGCTATCGTCTGATGCTATCGTGTGTGTCTGTGATGCTATCGTGTGTGTCTGTGATGCTATCATGCGTGTCTGTGATGCTATCATGTGTGTCTGTGATGCTAACGTGTGTGTCTGTGATGCTAATGCCTGTGTGTGTCTGGGATGGTAATTCTGTGTCTGTCTGTGATGCTAACTTCTGTGTCTGATGCTAACGTGTGTGTCTGGCATGCTAACGTCTGTGTCTGTCTGTGATGCTAACTTCTGTGTCTGATGCTAACGTGTGTGTCTGTGATGCTAACGTCTGCCTGTGTTCAAGACCACCACTCCGTGTGCATCCAGTCTATGGACGTGATGCTAACGGGTGTGTCTGTGATGCTAACGGGTGTGTCTGTGATGCTAATGGGTGTGTCTGTGATGCTAACGGGTGTGTCTGTGATGCTAACGGGTGTGTCTGTGATGCTAACGTCTGTGTTCCAGACCACCACTCTGTGTGCATCCAGTCTATGGACGGGATGCTAACGGTCTTCGAACAGGAGAGTTTCTCCTTCGGACGCTTCCTCCCGGACTTCTTGCTGCCTGGACCGTTGGTCTACTGTCCTCACTCCGACAGCTTCCTCACCGTGTCCTCGGCCCGACAGCTCCAGAGCTACAGGTTTGGATGATCCTACACATCGTTATTAGCGTGGCGAGCCGGAACCAAAGAGGCGACTAGAACGATCGGTTGGTGTGGATTAAGCACGCTCGAAAGAAGTGTCAATCCCAGGGCAGTATGTGTGACAAGTGGTGTGGAGGCCCATGTCTCGATTCGAGGGCCCGCCGTAACGGGCCACCAATTAGACCTCTCGAACGTTGTCTGTCTGGCTGGTCCAAACCCATGGACCGCCCCATCGCGAGCGATGCGTGGACAACTGGTTGGTTCTTGATATTATGAATTCTTACATTATTGGAGAGCCACAGCTCAGTGTTCCAGCTGACGGGAACAAAATGAACTGTTCCAGGAACACTTTTTTTTCTACCGGTTCGGGAACGTCAACATATTGGTGGAACACATACTGGGAAACGTTATTATTCCGCTTCTGTTCAGAACGAACCGATTGGGGAAAAATGTGGGTTCACAGCCGTGGTAAGAAGACGCTAGGTCGTGTTTGGGTCGAACACTCATGTCAATCTCACAGCTGCAGTGAGATCCGTGTTCAGACACACCTTCTGTACCGTATTTTATTTGGATGTATGGTGACAGGACTTCGTGGTTTTTTTTTTATGTACGCTCACATCTGTTGTTATGCCTCCGCCAAATCGGCTTTGCGGCTGTGGGAACCGCCGGCAGGCGAGACACGAGCAGAATTTGTCAAGTCGTCGGCCCAAGAATGACGGCACGGGCCGTAACAGTTTCCATTGTTTGAACGATGTGTTGGTAGCATGTGTTTCAGTGACCACATCCAAGGCTAAGGAAGCGTATCAATGGCTCCATGCAGACCTTAAGGTCTACGTCACGCTTCGTCTTCTGTGCAAATCGACAAGGATGAAAAAAAAACGGTCCAGTTGTCTGGTTCCGCTGAATCCTGGGAACACCGGACAATGGCTTGAGACGCACAGGTTGATGAATTATTAGATTAATCATGGATTAATCGCTGATTGTCTTGGGAAGGTGTGGGCAGAGAGTCGCGCTGTGCTTTTGTATTTCAATGTTTTCTATTTTGCATACATTAAGAGCTGTACGCTTTTGCTCCAAATTAAAATTATTGTTTTACATATTTTTTGTGTTGTTCAGTAGGGGGTGAGTAGCTACAAATATATTTTTAACTGCCCTTTATTATTAAAAACGAACACTAATAAAGTTTGATTTGTTGTTCCAGGTATGAGACTCTAATACAGTTTGATTTTAATTGTTCCAGGTATGAAACTCTAGCCTTGGCCACGGACGCGGAGACTCGACTTGATCCCGATCTTCCGGCTAAGGCTCTCGGGAAGAGACTGGCGGTGAGCTCAAGGAGTGTACTAATAATACTATTACTAATATTACTAGTACTAATACTACTACTATTACTAATAATATTACTAGTACTAATAATACTACTAGTAATAATACAACTGCTAGTGCTAATAATACTGCTAGTACTAATAATACTGATTAACAATTACTTTTATTGGTCAATTTGTAGAGAGTAGAGAGAGAGAGAATGTGGAGAGTAGGACGGACTACAAACAGAACTACAACATGGAGCCAGTAGGATTCTCTCTTCATTTTTCCGCGAAGCACATTCCCATTTCCGCGGACAGCAATTTAATGTTTCCGCGAAATTCCACGACCTTAAATCTGCGAGCATGAAAAACAGCCTAAAATGACCAGTTATGAAGCCAGGCGATTTATTTTTTTTTATTTTTTTTATTTTTATTTTTTTTAAGTGATAATGGGGTCCAAATGATCTTATTACATGAATTTCAGAACCAAAACACGGAAACATTGCGTTAAAAAAAATAAAATAATAACCTTTTCTTTGTTCATCAATTTTATTATTTCCAACAAATTCAGTGCATTTCAGTGCACAATTGTAAAATGGTACATACAGCAGTCTAGTGCAAAAACTTGAATGCAATAGCAGTTCAAACGAAATTAAATATTAAGTAATAAAATAAAGAATAATGTATTATAAAAAAAATAAAATATTGGTTTTAATAACCATGTTTGCATGAAGCAAATATAAAATGTAAACATTGCCTTGCTTAGGCAGACCTGTGTAACATGAACAAAACAAAACAGATTCAGTATTCAAAATCAACTTGTGCAAAACAGCTTGCCTCCATCCTCGTGACTATCATTCTTAAAGGCTTCAGCTTGTTCGGCTGCAGAAATTGCCGCTTTATGCGATTTATCTTTAGCTGGGGGAAACTGTGCTCGCAGGAATCGTTCCATAGGCACAGCGTACGTAGCAGCAGCACTAGTAGTGAAGGAAGAGACCGGATCTTCTCATGCCGCGACAGCGACACCTTGTGGCCACGGGTGAAAACTGTGGCCGCCGGTGAAAACTGAAGTATTCCACGGACAGGGGAATTTCCCACGCGACATGCTAATTTCCACGCCAGCTTGCCTTTTCCACAAAAACATCCGCGATCGCGGAACCGCAGATTTCCGGAGGGTCTACAGTAGGACGGACTACAAATAGAACTACAACATGTAGCCAGTAGGACGGACTACAAAAAGAACTACAACATGGAGCCAGTACGACGGACTACAAACAGAACTACAACATGGTGCCTGTAGGACGGACCACAAACAGAAATATAGCTGCATGCAGCAATACGGGCCAAGCAGGGAGCTGGCCCCGTATTACAGAGAACTTGTACAAAGTTCAAATCTGTCAAAACCGAGATATGAGCTACTTTCCGCTATGCAACTTTTCTGACATGTTTGATTGGCTGTCAAGGTAGGGCGTGTAATAAGTCCCTTCAAGTGGTATATGCAGAGCAGTCCCCAGATCACCGAGTTGTGTGTTTGGAGATATGAGCTCATTTCCGCTATGCAACTATTCATTAAAATATAAGTGCCATTTGAATATAGAAAAAGAGTTGCAAAGATGAAAGGGCAAGTGTATTCTGCATGTGTCAGGAGCTGTATGATCTATGGTAGTCAGACATTGGCTCTAAAGGCTGAGCATGAAGAAGCTAAACAGAGCAGAGATGAGGATGATCAGATGGATGTGTGGTGTATCCCTGAGAGACAGAAAGCCCAATGCAGAGCTGAGGGAGAGGATGGCAGTGGAGGCTATAGTGGATGGTGAGGAGGGGCAGGCTGCGCTGGTACGGACATGTAATGAGGAAGGAGGAGAACGATTGTGTGAAGAAGGTGGTGTCGTACAACTTGGAGGGGACCGAGTGGCTCGCCTAAGAAGACTTTGCAGATGACTGTGCCGGAGGATATGAAGGCACTTGGCATCGACCACGAGGACTCTAAATCATTGATGATGAAGGTGCCTAACAAGAAAACTAATAAAACACATAAGGTGCCTACGCAGCAACTACAACATCATGCCTGTAGGACGGACTACAAACATAACTACAATATGGTGCCTGTAGGACAGACTACAAACAGAACTACAACATGGAGCCAGTAGGACGGACTACAAATAGAACTAGAACATGGTGCCGGTAGGACGGACTACAAACAACTACAACACGGTATATGACGTGAGTGTGCGTCTGCCCACGATGTCAATCGGTCACAGTTTTTGGGGTGAAATTTAACCAGCGGCCTACACACTAAAAGTGCACAAAGTGCACCAGTGTGCCGTTTGTGACGCGGTGCCTGTGTTGCAGCCGGACTGGTCGGTTGTTCTGGGAGAGGTGGTGTTGGACCTCAGCGTGACCAGTTTCTCCGACTCCGCTTCCGTCTGTGTGCTGGGAGAGCGGAACCTGTACTGCTTCCATCACAACGGAACCATACGTTACATGAAGAAGCTGGAGTACAACCCCAGCTGTTTCCTGCCCTACACCTCAGGTAGAACACACAGAACCACACAGACCCTAAACCACCTACCACACAAACCCAATACCACGTCCAATTACTGTGTGTTCAAACCCAATACCACCTACCACGTCTAATAACTATACACACTGCGTCACGTCACACACATAGTGCTGATAAGCCCCAGAAGGACCCTCCTGCACCCTCTAAACACAGAACATATGGTGTGGCCGCACGTTCATAGACACACACATAGACGCATAACACAGACACACACACAGACAACACACACACACACACACACAGGGTGACTGTGTGATCTACTGCTTAGTAATTAACACATGTTTAGCTCAAGTCATCGGACCACACACACACACACACATGCAGGGTGTGACGGTCTGATTTACTACTTGACAATTAACGCGTGTTTGGGCTCAAATCTGGCGCCAATGAAGGCTCACTCGGTGATCTAGTGTTTTCTCCTCGCGCAGGTGCAGACTACAGCTGTCTGCTATCACCGTTTATTTTTCAATAGGGCTGTTGCACGGTGGCGTCACAGCTTGGCGGCGGCAGACATTATGGTGCTATCATCGTGGTCAGTCGATCAGGCAGAGAGTGATATTTGCATAACATTGTCAGTTTAAGTGTTCAATTATTGATTTATCCATGGTATTATGCTATCAATCACCAGCAGATGTCAATCATGTAGTCTAACTATGTCCATTGTATTTGCGTCCATATAATGGAAGTGAAGTGGTAATGTATATCACTTACACTTAACAGTACATATACGTATACTTCACCATATGCGATACCACCAAAATGTCTGCCGCCGTGAACATTCACAGCTGATTCAATTCATTTTTATTTTTTCATTAATGAACACTGAAAAACTAAATAATAAGAATACATTAACTATAAGAAAACAAAACAGGTTAAATAAATCTCCACCCAGGAAACGTGTGGTTCCCCCGTCTCACCTTTTAATTTAATTTTGGTAGCCAATTCAGTTAATGTATTTATAGTTGAAGCTTGTACTAATTTTTGCAGCCGATCTTTTCAACAAAATTACGTCGGACACACGGCCTCCACTCAGCCAAAGAGATACGCAAAGGTCACGGAAAAGTCAAAATTAGTCATTAGAAAGTATTGTACCAAATGCCGAGGTTAATGAAATGACATCATTGGCTGAGCGAGAGGCTTGATCAATACATGACCGTGGTTTGTCCTCATCGTGACGTCCACGGTACTTGATCAATACATGAGTGGTTTGTCCTCTCATCGTGACGTCCACGGTACTTGATCAATACATGACAGTGGTTTGTCCTCATTGTGACGTCCACGGTACTTGATCAATACATGACAGTGGTTTGTCCTCATCGTGACGTCCACGGTACTTGATCAATACATGAGTGGTTTGTCCTCTCATCGTGACGTCCATGGTATTGATCAATACATGACAGTTGTTTGTCCTCATCGTGACGTCCAAGGTACTTGATCAATACATGACAGTGGTTTGTCCTCATCGTGACGTCCACGGTACTTGATCAAAACATGACAGTGGTTTGTCCTCAACGTGACGTCCACGGTACTTGATCAATACATGAGTGGTTTGTCCTCTCATCGTGGTTCTTGATCAATACATGACAGTGGTTTGTCCTCATCGTGACGTCCACGGTACTTGAGCAATAGATGACAGTGGTTTGTCCTCACCGTGACGTCCACGGTACTTGATCAATACATGACAGTGGTTTGTCCTCATTGTGACGTCCATGGTACTTGATCAATACATGACAGTGGTTTGTCCTCATCGTGACGTCCACGGTACTTGATCAATACATGACAATGGTTTGTCCTCATTGTGACGTCCACGGTACTTGATCAATACATGTCAGTGGTTTGTCCTCATCGTGACGTCCACGGTACTTGATCAATACATGACAGTGGTTTGTCCTCATCGTGACGTCCATGGTACTTGATCAATACATGACAGTGGTTTGTCCTCATCGTGACGTCCACGGTACTTGATCAATACATGACAGCGGTTTGTCCTCATCGTGACGGTTCTTGTGAAATGTTAATGAAATTGATGTGTGCGTTGTGGTAGACCAGCGATGATATGAATCATGTTGAAATGGTAATGAGTCAGAGAGCATTGACCTCTGTCTCACCCAAAGCTAATTATGGGAGGCAGACACATGTACACATACACTCATATAGTCTGAAACCACCTTGAACATGGAAAGCATTTGGAATACATATAAAATGTTTTAAGAAAAAAATGAATTAAAAAAAAAAGTTTTAATTCACACGATTTTACTTCATCCTATGAGGTGATTAGTTGCACTCATCCTACGCCCCTTTAGCATGATGCAGCCAAACTGCCGAAATGCCAAATGAAATGAAATAATGCACAAGGACGTCCTCGGCACCTAAGAGTTAAAAATATCTATATAAATAATAAATGTCAACCTTCACCACTAGAGGGAGGCATAGTGAGAATCCACCGTAGGGTTAGAGTCAGACCTTGGCCCACTGGTTGGAGTAACGGTGTTCGGACGTCCTGTAATTATCCACTGTAATTACACATAGAGGTAGTTGACTTACCCTCAATGGAAGCCCACAGCCAATGTCCTCATACACACTTTGGACTCACAGCCACGTGACACGTGTTGTCAGATCGTCCTTGGTGGTATGACCTCGGACACCTGGGATTCTGTGTTTGCTTAAAAACAGCAGAATATAGACGTCCTCCAAGTAGAAATGACATAGTTATAGATATTTTTGAATGTTCAGCCTGCTGGTGTTTTTAGCTTGGGTTTATTTTACTTCACACACCTCTCCAGCAGAGGTTGCTGTCTGTAATATAGTCAGCTGATTTGAGAATTTGTTGAGTGTTGATGTTGTGAGGCACATAAATAAATGAAATGATAATAATAAACATAGACAAATAATATAGGGAGAGAGAGGGGAAGATTGAGAGAGATAGATTATAGGACTTTGTGATGATTAATAATAATAAACGGAGAGAGGGCTTACAAAAAAAGATAGATATTGAACGATAAGAGAAAGTATATGGTTACATTTTTAGCCATATCGCCCTACTGTACGGTATTAGGTTCAGGGGCCGGATGGCCGCGGACATCATCCTAAAGTTAAATTTAAGACCTGATGACTGTGTTCCTCTGTTAGTGGTGGACGGAACCATCAACCTGCTCCTAGCCAACCACAACAACATGTTGCTGGTCTACCAGGACATCACCCTAAAGTGGGCTGCACAGCTCTCCTCGCTGCCCGTCGCTCTCCGACTCGCCAACTTCTCGTGAGTATTGTGTGTTTACCGTTGTAATGCAGTGTTAGTGTGTCAGGCTGGGTTTGGTCCCCAGCCTGTTGTTTTAAGATGTTGATGGGTATCAGTGTTCTAAGGTGTTGATGGGTATCAGTGTTTTGTTCTGAGAAGCCGGTTGCTTGGTGAGGCCCCTAAAGGTCCCACTCGCACCCCTCATCGTAGTGGACCCAAGTGGCTGAAACACACTTCCAGTGTCTGTATAGCTGTCTGTGTAAAGTCATCGTAGTGGACCCAAGTGGCTGAAACACACTTCCAGTGTCTGTATAGCTGTCTGTGTAAAGTCATCGTAGTGGACCCAAGTGGCTGAAACACACTTCCAGTGTCTGTATAGCTGCCTGTGTAAAGTCATCGTAGTGGACCTGTTATGAATTTCGATGGAAGTTATTTTACAACTAACATTAAAACATGCAAGATAGGAGTAGTGTGTGTGATGCTTGTCAAAGGTGCGTGCTTGGTGTACTGGAATACAATGCCAACTGAGCATTCAGCCAAAATAGAGTGTGTTGCGGGACACTCAAATACGCCAGAGATACTGGCTGAATAACGTGAGTAAGAATTGGACTAACGAGAGATTTAGCTCTAACAGACTAACCATAAATGCGACTCGATGGGGAACCAGTTAGCGTCATATACACCAGATGGTATCGTACGAGTATATCCGTGGTACAAACTGACCACGACTCGCCGGGCAGACGGGAGAAACGATCGTATTGCCACATAAACTCCCGCCTGCCGGCAGAAACCCATAACCGCATGGGTAAGAGGCGGAGTAGTAAACTAGAGATCAGTAAACCAATACTCAGCCTCCAGGTATCCATGAAAATGCCAGCAGGTCGATCGGCATCGACTGCTGGAATAAATAGTGAAGCCACAGCTGCATTAGCACTACTCTACTTTGTGGCTTCCGCCCGAGACGGCGCCCAGCGCCTTAAGGACTTAGCGCCCTCTAGCCGCAAGTCTCAGGCAACAACAAGTGGCGCCGGAGCGCCACCCATGACACTATTTAGGTTGTTCATCAGCATGAAGATTATTTGATGAGGGCCATGACATGCCGTCTGTGCTGTGCGGACCTAAATAGACTTTCTTTGGCAGATGGGAAAGATTCAGTGTCCAGTCTTACTCGTCAACGGTGATGATGATCAGAACTGGGCTACAGTGGAGTCTGCTGCAGATGTGAGAACTCAGATTTACACACGTTCACATGCATGTTCTACACAGCACAGTTACCTCACTCGACTTGGCTTGACTCTACTCGGTTTTGTTGCCTTTCCAGCAGCCAGAGTGTGCCATTTCACTGTCTGATCAACACTTTTCGAATGTTGTTAGAATCTCAAATCTCTTACTAATGGCTATGATGTTAATGTCAAAATCCATCGCAATTCTTGTGCCGAACTGCCGCTGTTGTGCTGTGACTAGAAATGGATGATGGGACGGTAGAGAAAAATGTTTGGTGACCATGACCCAAATCACCGTGGTTACCGCAGAACCGTGGAAATACAATTGCGTAGCAATTTGCCGTTGTATTTCCATGACCTGGCAAAAAAAGTGATTCTGACTTGACTTGCCTGCTCGGCTACGCTGTGGAGGAGGCAGCGGCGGTGGCGCTGGACTGGCAACTGTTGTGGTAAGATGATGGACCCGGAAATGATGACACCAGACTCCAGACTCCGATCAGCCAGATTTATTGAGACAAGAATCTCTGCATCAGCTAGTATGTTCTGGCAAATTCCTCCTGAGCTACGAAAGCCAGGACAACTTATACTGTGTGTTGACTCCACCTCCTCAGCTCAC
>OMKY01238502.1:0-13687 GCA_900302395.1 Bregmaceros cantori | reverse complement strand
CCCCCACCCACCACCCTGCACACACGCAGACACACACACACAGCGGCCGGTATGCAGGCGCGACGCAGACAAGTTGCGCGCGCACACTGTTCCAAACACCCACGGAGGGGGAGGAGAACTGGCTGTCAGGCACCGTCACGAATCCGATTTGCGACTGGAGGCTAGCGAGCCGCCGCGGAGGCAATCGAGCAACTGTTGCGTTTGTCTCTCTCTCTCTCTCTCTCGCTCTCTCTCACAAACACACACACACACACACACTCTGCTCTCTCTCTCTCTCTCTCTGCTGCAACTTGTAACACATCAGCGGTCTGTGTGACTCGTGACGCCCAGGCCTCGCATCGGACACGGGAGGGGGGGGTGGCAACTTCTCCTGCGCTAAAATGTTCGAATCGTTTTCTTTACACACAAACACAAAAATGTGCACGTACATACGTGCGTGTGTACTATTTAAAGGTTATGTGGTATGTAAATACACCCAACATGCAATACCAGCGACTTTTGGTCATTAATTGAAATACTTTGATGCAGTTCCACGCGTGTACTGTAGGGGGCGGTAAAGGTTCGTTTTGAATTTTGTGGTCGGTGTGACGTCACACTGACCACAATTTCAAAAGAACCGAAATCTGGGAGGACCTCAAAATGCCCACTTTAGGCAATTATTGTGAAGCAACCACAAAACAACCAGAATAGAGTTTTACATGGTCCTGTAGAGGTATGTGTGTAGAGGAAGGACACAGCCTCTATCATAAAACTCTTTATTCGGCAAGAGTCAAATCAGAATGAGAATGGACCAAGACATACCCTGTGTCTTGGCAGACAGCGCTGTGGGTGTGTCCCTGACATCACAATGCACCCTGTGTCTTGGCAAACAGTGCTATGGGTGTGTCTCTGACATCACAATGCAGTTAGAAAATGCATGCATGCAGTTATGGAACTGAATGACACAGCATGTCACAGAGTGTCAAGTGTGCATAGAATTTCCCCTAGAAATGCGAACCGCTACAGTCCATTATTATGTCACAAACCTATTCTTAACAAATAAACACTTTTAAAACTTGATTTTTCATGTCACCCCGCCTTTAAGTGTTTTAACAGTCTTCTATGACACCCCGTTGACTAGATATTAGGCTTCTGCAGTTGACCCAACTGGTAACAGTGTGTCCTTGACACATGTCTCCTCCCCTTTCTATACCCCTTTCCAGCTAATCCTAAAATATCCTGAAAATGTCAAAAATGGGACGCAAAAAATATATTAAAGAAAACAACAACAACTAGAGGCACTCAGAAATGACAAACCTGCGCCGTAGTGGTCCAAAAAAAATAGTACTTTTAGTGCCAGCAGTATGTGTAGCAAGTGCAAGTGCTCGTAGAGTAGCGCAATTGCAATTGACGCCACCGGTGAACATGCACAAGCCAACTACATTTCCCAGCATTTCCGCAACCCAGAAGTCTGGTCACATGACCACAATAAGTGCCCAGCGATCTATTGGTAAGTTTGTGATTAAGTATGATTATGTTACTTATAGGCTACAGAAATGCACCAAAATCGAATCACTTCTTACATTTCAAATTTCATCCAAATCCGTGCACAACTTCTCCTGGGGACAAACCAACCCGGGGCAGGTTATAAAACCCTAAATTGGCCGATAAAAGTAATGACAATCGAAAAATGCTTTAACCAAAGTTTGACATCCCAAGGCAGCAGTTCAACCAAGTCTTGAACACATCTCTAAAATGCTAATACAAGTGAGTCCATGTTGATCGATTACAGGAGTATTGTCCCGGCCTGTCGAGACAGACAAAAGGGAGAAATGGAAGGAGAGTCTGAGGACAATGTTGACAAGGGATGAGAGGGAGGGACAAGACAATGGATATTGCCATCATTGCTTCCTCCGGCGACATGTGTTTCTCCCGTTTCTCATATAACTTCTCTCCCGTCCTTTATTTTCTCTCTCTCTTCTAAAAGATGTGCCCTCTGGTTGGACGTCAACCGTATCATTGTGTCCATCTGAAGTGTCACTTCTGGATGATATAGCAGTAAATATATTATGTGTATATATATATATATATATATATATATACACACACACACACACACACACACAAGTAGGGCTGCAATGATTAGTCGATTAATCACTGACTAATCGATTCTAAAGTTAATCGTCAACTAATCTGATAAATCGATAATCCACACACATTTGATATTCATCCATAATTTCAGAAAATATGAAACATCAAATGGGCATAATTGATTAAAAATACATGAAAGAAGAAAACCATGAATATATTATGGTATAAATACCTTTGTACAACATGTAACTTAATATTTGTAGATTAGATGGTAAAAAGGAGCCAAATTTGACTAGATTTCAAGTTAATAGGATTCAATTCTCATAATAGTTGCTAGCTGTGAGAATTTGGGGTATTTTTAAAAGGAAAAATTATCCAACCGATTAATCGACTAATCGTTTGTAGTTGCAGCCCTAATAACAACTTAAATCTGTTTTGTTTTTTTGTTTTCTAAATTGTATGGAGAGTGGGTTCCTTTTTCCAAACCTGCAATATCCCTAACACCTAACGATGTAAACGATGAAAATAACAAAACAAAATTACTTTATGCTTTTTATTTTCATTATAACATTTGGAAACCATTTCTTTTGCAGTTGCAAGATTCTTAGCACGTACAGTGACTACAACGACTACTGCTACCAAAGAAATGTTTAAATTGCATATTAAAAAAAATCAAACGATGAATACTCAAATAGTGTCACAACTTTTCCAGTTAGGGCTTTGACTTCCATTTTTAATCGGAAAACATTGTAAACAAATGTTCCTCTTCTCAATATAAGCTATTAAGTTTAGCAGTAATTTATTCAGAATACTTAATGAACATTGAGAAAAATCAGTGTGCCATTTAGGTAGATCTCTAATAGAGCCCTGCACTCCCGCAGGAGTCCCGCGGGAATTGCGGGACGCGGGACAAATATTGAAAGCTCATTGCGGGGGCGGGCGGGACGCAGCGAGCACACTGCGGGTGCGGGCGGGAGCGGAATTATGCCGCAGTCCCGCAAACTAAAAACATTTTAAAATTTTAAAAGTTATATATATATAACTATTTTAGCTCCGCAAGTCTCCGCCGGCATCTTCTACCTATTTGGATCCGATACTTATAGCGTTTGTATCCGATTCCTATCTAACGCCTACTTGGGGCATGATCTCTGCGTCCATCGTCACATCGTCCATCAGATGATCACACTATTTTCAATTATTTAAATGATTACTAAATGGTTACAGAGCCATCGTAACATTCTAAATACACTTGTCTTGGCACTGTAATCATGCTGCCTTTGATTGGCTGTGCTCACTGTAAATGTTGAATGTTTTAATGTTTGCCTACGTCATGAAAATGTGTGTGTATGTGAATGAGAGAGAGAGAGAGAGAGAGCGAGAGAGCGAGAGAGAGAGAGAGAGAGAGTGTTTTTGTGGGGGCAGCGGTTAGGGATGTGTGTGTGTGTGTGTGTGTGAAAGAGAGACTATTTGGTGAGGGCGCTGTTTGTGTGTGTGTGGTGCACTGGTGTGACCAGCAGGTTGGCTGCAGGATGGAGAGTTGTGCGCAATGTTTTAAGTGTAAAACATTTTTTTTAAATGCGGGCACAAGCGGTTTATAAAATATAGCGGTTTATCGCTCACCCTTAGTGTGAATTGTCTCTCTTTTTGGGGATAGCGTTAAGAAAAAGAAAACAGGGCCCCAATGGTCTTTACACAAAACAAAAACAACAAGAACAAACAGCCCTTTAATCTTTTAGATTTTTTTGAGTTTTTGATATTTGGCCAGATGTTCTCAACCGTTTTAATAAATGCCCTCTTGACCTCATGACAGGCATTTTGTCTCACCGGCTGAAACGCACTTCCTGTGACTGTACATTACCCTATGTAAAGTGATAATGGGCGGCAGTGGCTGAATTTGTCACACAAAATGCACAACGTTTCAAAATCTGTTTACTACAGCTCGCTCTGTGACAAATTACACATCATCCAACCCACTTTGTGGTCAAAATCCCACTTGAAGTTACTCACCGATGTGTTCAACATGAATGAGTATATGGAACGGGTTGTGCAGATTATTGAATCATGCGTTTATGGGGCATAGATCCACGCGAGATCATTTGGGTCTGGAATAGCACAGTTCAAGTTACCGCCATAATTTAAAAAATAACGCGGTAGGTGTGTGCTCCCACTGAATAGACATCTTGAAAAATAGTCAAAGGCACAGAAAAATAAATGACACCGGAAGTGATGTTCAGCCTGGAACTATAACCGGAACTACCCACCAAATTCATGACCAAATTTACCAGCATCAATTTTGGCAGACTGTATCTGTATTTTCGCTATTTATTATTTTTAACTTAATATTTTCACATGAAGATGAGTGGAGATCTTGTTTTTTTTTGGTCGTTTGTCCACTATATTATCTCCCTATGCCTCCCTCTAGTGGCAAAAGTCATCATTTCTTCTTCCATCATACCAAGCTGAATTGTCTAGTGCTATCCATTTCATGCCATGTATCCCAGCTCAAATTAAGAGCAAGCAAATTTGCTCTCTCATTCTCCTATAATTTGAGATCCTGCAAATGTCACTTTTTCATAAAGTATATATTAATACCTCTCACTCTCATTATAGTTGAAGTGACATTCAGTCCATAAATATCCTCATAAATGAGTGTAACTTAGCAACGGACTAATTAATTTCAGTGGTGAAAGCAGTTTCCGTACATCATGAGGGAGAGAGTAGGAGAGGCAACTAGAGATGAATAACTTGGATACTCGGCAGACTTTACTCGTTTGTCCGCCTTGCACTTGTACCAAGAATAATTCTTTGTCTGTGGGCTTGTAGCATTGACAATGGGAATAAACTTGATTTGGATTAATCTGTCCGTATACATTGAAAACAATACCTATTTTAACATTAAAGAATCTACAATGATGTGTGAAGTTCCTCAAAATATTCTTCACAATTATCTCAACACAATAGACATAGAAGTTTACGCGCCAAAAATACATTTTGACACACACTTGCAGTGTCTGATTTGCAGCCTGTTTAATTCATTGTAGTGAACCGAATTACCAATAACCAATTACCCATTATCTACTATAATTTAGTACAATAATTTCAATACTTGCGTACTACCGACACCGATCCCCCCCACCGCCCCAAAAAATAAATTCATTAATTAAAAAAAATTAAGCCTACGTATATTTGATATATTATTTTGATATGAATGTAGGTCAGAGTAGAATAGGCAGCACCGCCTCAGTACATAAGTGAGTATCAGGGCCGATACCCCATACCGGTATCGGTGCATCCCTAGTTACTACCATCCTTTTTAAACTGGGCTGTCAACTCTCAAAACAATGGTCCAAATAACGGCAGAGAAAGCTGTTTTACAGCGCAGGACTTGCAAATTGAACGCCGGTCAGCGTCTACGGCATCCCCCCGGCTCCTCCCGCACCCGCACCGAGTAGTGCGCCATTCATCTACATGAATGCAAAGGCAATCAGGTATGATCAGGTATGATTGAATGAATTAGAGCCTATTTTGAAATTAATTGAGTTTAATTGATGGCAGCTGAGAACACGGGCTTGAAACATGGGGGTGAAAATACTCTGCTGGGCACATTTATTCTAAGTTTTAAAACTTTGGAATAAATGTACATACTAGAACACACAGCTTTTTTATATTATAATTGATAATATATTAATATTATTGATTAATAACACTCTAAACCTTTTTATTGACACGTGGGCAAAATCTAACCTGATCGGTGTGGTAGATGTTGCCCACTTCATTTGAACAGTGCATTTAAGCAAAATCGTTATATTTATCTTTGTGTAAAAATGCATGGGCATTTGTGTGTTTACATGCGTGTGTTTGAATGTGTTCATTGTAGGTCATGTTTAATATTTAATATTATTGAATAGTTTACAAATGACTCTTGCTGAAAAAAAAAGAAATCAACATTATTTTGCAGCTGCAGGTGTACAAGTATTTAATATTTTTAAGTGTGTGTGTGTGTGTGTGTGTGTGTGTGTGTGTGTGTGTGAGTGAGTGAGTGAGTGAGAGAGAGAGAGAGAGCATTTGTGTCCATTTATGAATGTGATCAATGCAGACAACACGTTATATTTCATTAAATATTACAGATTACTTTCCAAATGGTCTCTAATCTCGCTAACAATTGAAAAAACTGGAATATATTACATTAACAGTTAAACAGATTAGCTTTAGCTAACATCAATCAAACCAATGTTGCTGCAGATAATTATGCAACCAATTACTTTGAAACACTGATCGCCTATAAACTACTGTAACATATAATTTGGAATCCATGAAAGGGCCTTCAAACTTCCATGACCATGCCACAACATGGAATTAATTGAGGAGTCAAAGAAAATGTTTTTAGTTTTTTTTCATATGCACAATGACACACAGTCAAAGTAGAGTCTCCCATGCCCGTTATCAAGGCCTCATCATCTGCAACAAAAATATGCAATGTGGGGCACAGATAAGTGAAAATATTTTAATAATTATTTTTGCATGATTTATTGACATGGGCTGTTTACACAAATGTTTATATGGCTGTAAACCTGTTTTGGCTGTTTACACAAATGTTTATATGGCTGTAAACCTGTTTTGGTTGTAAGATTGCGCCATCTCCTGGATGTTCATCATCAAATTGTTTAAAGTTGGGGTGACATCCTGTGTGTATGAAATTGTCATATAAATAAATAAAAACGGTGAGAACGGTAGAAAATCCCCCAACAATCTGTAATAGCCATGTTTGCGGGAAATAGATAAAATTAATTAACAAAATGTATTTATTAGGTTGAAATTGCAATTTATATTAATTCGAAGAAGAGCAATGTGCAGTCCGCGAACTGCCCACCGCCCACCACCACCGCCACTTGTGCACCAGTGGAGAGAGGGGGAGAGGGAAGAGTTGGAGGAGGCTGTCTCTAAACAGCTATTTGTAAACTTTTAATATACAATGAATCCTTACCCAAGATGGCATTCCAGCATAGCCTAGAACAGTCCAGCACTAGCCACAGGCACAAGACTGTATGGGGCTGAATGCAGCGGTCTAACCAACTGTGCTACAGCCCCAGACTACTGATATATCTGGTTAGTTCAATTACCAGATATAGCGGGCATCAGATTGGCTGCTACCCCTGCCCCCCGTGCCGTTCCCCGTTTTACCTGTTTTTAAATAATGCAGTAGACGTGTGTCCCCACTGTATAGACAAGTTCATAATCAAGTCAGAACACAGCAAAGTGACTGGCACTCGGAGTACTATATATTTTTTTTTTAAGTTATTTTTTCTGGGGTCAGCGCCGTTTTTCCATCTTTATTGGATAGGATTAGTCGGAAACTGGGTTGAAGAGATCGGGGGTAGACATTGCAGACAAGTCGACGAGCGTAGTCGAACTCGCGACACTGCGGACGCTGTGGTAGACGCAGCGCCACCAACATGAATGGGGTGGCATTAGGTGCGGTGTCCATAACCACTCGGTCAACGCGGACCCCCGGGAGTGCTATTGAAGTTGAAATTTTACCAGAACTATCTGCCAAACTCGTCTATAGACGAATTTACTCACGAAATACAGGGGACTGGCATTTTGTCCGGCCATTCTGCAACGCACTTCCGGTGTCTGTATGTGTTCCATTTAATCTCATGGCTCACAAAGAACACACAAAACGCACACCAGTTAAAAATCTGACCACTAGATGTCGCTCTGTGACCAGTTGCACATCACCCCCCTCGCTTTGTTCGCCATTCTGTATAAATATTGATGAAATACAGTCAAAATCCGATTTCATGGGGTGGTCACATGTTCTTGTAGACCTATGGGCTGGATGGTTCTACTAGTAATTCCAAAAGGAATGACAAAATGGAAACAGGTTGCACTGATTATTAAACCATGCATTTGTGGATCACAGATCTGCACAACAACATTTGGGTGTGGAATAGCAAACCGCAAGTTACCACCATCCGTTTTAAATAACATGGTAGATGTGTGCTCCCACCAAATGCGTTGAAAAATGACCAAAAACACGGCAAGTAAATGGCACAGGAAGTGGCGTTCAGAGAACAAATTGCACTCGTCTATACCTTAAAATATCAATAATATGAGCTCTACTTTATATTAAAAAAATAGAGGTGCACCGATCAGATCGGTGATCGGGGGCCAATAAGACTTTTTTCCAAGGATCGGGACTTGTGATTTTGTCCCGATAGGGTCGGTAAATTAGTTGGGGCCAAATGACTGTTTATTTACTTTGACTGTTGACAAATTGACAACTGTGCCAAATAGTTAGGGTACTACCACTTTTGGAAGGATTGGGACTCGGTGTCGGGATTCGGCACCAGAGATCGGGATCGGCCGACCCTTAAAATAAAAGGATCGGGAGCAAAAAAAAGTGATCGTTAAGTGACCCCTAATTACGAATATCATTACAATTTTCTGAAAGATGTTAAAGTGATTATGCATCACATCTCATGAGATATACTCCAATAGATACTGTGTGCGAGTGGAGCGGGCATAGATTTATGTGATGCTACATTAATGAAGCGGTATCTTCAATGTAAAGGTCAAACATGATACCATGCACATCGCAAAAGTTTCAACTGACAGCACTATTAATAGTCTTAGCAGTTTGCACAGTTATGTGTGTTTTGAGCAAGATAATTGCCGGCGGCAATAGGCTGAAGGTTAATTAATCACACCATTATATGCACATCTTAGTGTTGGCCAGACGTTATCAAGGAATCTCCATGTTTTCCCGTGTGGCTGCATTTCTTTGCGAACAAGCGGGGTTGATCATTTCGTTAACACTGAGAATGCATACACCCCAAATTAGCATTTCATATGCTCACTAATTTATGCGCTCATACAGATACAAAAAATGAAAGCATGGAATGTAATACAAAAGAATAACAAATTGCTCACTGCAATAGCTCAGTCTGTTAAGACGGTGCACTACAAAGCACACATTTGCCATAATGACGAACAGTCGTGAGTTCGCCTCCCCCTCACGACGGCTTTGCCGCATGTCTCCTCCCCCTTCCAAACCTTAACACCTTTTATTGGCAACAACTTCAAAATGCATTTTACAAAAGAAAAAAGATGCAAAGACAACTTGTCCTAGAAACTAGAGGGGTTCATATTGTTTAATAAGTCTTGTATCCATAAGTCTTGGACAGTAGGGCTGCAACTAACTAAACCCAAAATATTCACAGCGACAGACTTGAATCCTGTCAAATTTAAATGTATTCAATTTTGATTCAGGCCGGCCAACAAATGTACAAGTTCAGTTACTTACTCATCCACAAAGTCATTACAATTAATGAATATGCTAACATTTTGATGTTTTTCTCCATACTCACATTTTTTTATCAGTAATGTTGATTAATTCGGAATCATATTTTGGACTTTTTGAAATTATTAAAATCAAATTTGTGTAGACCAATAGGTGGTGCTGTCAACAACAAAAAATGCTGACAATCAACTAATTGGTGGTTTATCGATTACTGCATTAGTTGTCGGTTAATTTCATAATCGATTAATCGACTAATCGTTCCAACCCTACTTGGCACTGAAAGTAATTTACAGATACATGAAGTCATTCTAACACAAAAATAACTAGGCCTATGCAGTCGTGCCGACTAAATGTATATCCCTTGTCTTGGCCTCCAAAATCTAATTGGTTCATGAACCTGCCTTAGAGCATTAACACACCAAATCTGGGACATAAATCCATCCATCCGTTCAAAAGTTATCATGCCGGGGGCAGCGCGCAGTGGCAGAGTGGTTATAGAGCGCTCGCCCCTGCACGATAACGGGGAAAAATGGCAGTCCCGCAGATGGCTAAATGGAAGGAGTTGTGCAGATTATTAAAATCGTGACTTTGTGGGGCATAGATCCGCATTAGAACATTTGGGTGTGGAATAGCACCCCACAAGTTACCACCATCCATTTTAAATAATGCAGTAGACGCGTGTCCCCACTGTATAGACAAGTTCATAATCAAGTCAGAACACAGCAAAGTGACTGGCACTGGGAGTCCTATTCAAGGTTGAACTTTTACCGAAACTATCCGCCAAACTCGTGTAGAACTGCAACTGATTAATCGATTAATCGATGATAATCGATTATTGAATTGTTCAACGTTTGCAATATCAACAATGTTTCAGGTTAATAATCACTACAAATTTGTGCGTCGCAGTAGGTCAGTCTGTTAAGAGTGAGTTTACTGCAAAGCACACAAATGGAACATGTGTGGCACGCAGAATCGTGGGTTTTGCTTCCCCTCTGCGACATCTTTGCCGCATGTCTCCACCCCCTTCTTCACCCCTTTTCCAGCCAATCCTGAATAAAGCTTTGAATATGGCGCAAAAAAAGACATTTGTTCCGAAAATACAAATGTTCCAATTTCAAAAGAAAAAATGAACAGATTAATCGATTAATTGCCAGAAAAGCTGGCTGATTAATCGATTATTAAAATAATCGTTAGTTGTAGCACTACAGTAATATGAGCTCTACTTTCTATTACAAATATCATTACAATTTACAAACACCTTGAAAGTAAAAATCTTGAAAGTCTTGGTCTCCAAAATCTAATTGGTTCATGATCCTACCCTGGAGCATTAACACAACAAATCTGGGACACATTCATCCATCCGTTATCATGCTGGGGGTGCACGGTGGCAGAGTGGTTATAGAGCGCATGCCCCAGACCAAAGGTCGAGCAGCGCTGTGGAATCTCATACCCTCTCAGGCTTTTCTGCAATGTCTCCCCCTGACTCTTCATCTCAGTTCCCGATTTAATCCCGTCACTATCTCTCACACACACACACAACACCATTAAATCCCTGGCGCTCCACGTTTCAGAGATATAACATTAATAAGTGTATGCAACTCATATGGTGGCTATTCTGAACCTGAATTGCTTATACAGCAGTGATGTACGCGCTGTAAAGAACGATTGACTGTGAGATAGGAACAGACTAAACGGGTTGATAAAGAAAGCAGGCTCTATGTCATGCCTGGACGCTAATGCTGTGGTTGACTCACCGTTATCATTGCAGAAAAATACAACAACTAAAAACAGTTGATCTACATTTTGTAATGCATGGTTAATAATTTAATATGCGCCTAAGCACATAGTTCCCCCCCTTGTGTAGGGGGATGGTGTTGGTGGACTACATCCGGGCCTCCTTAAAGGGTTAATATGAGAAGGGAGCCCAGTAATTAAGTTGGCAGCTACTTGAGCGTCGGGGGTCTCCGTATGGCATTGCGCGTTCCTTTCACCAAATTAATTCCGGACGTGCCCCCACGCCGTCGCCTCTCCCACACACACAGGCATGTATAAACACACAGTCGTCTGCCGCACAGGGCCGCGCCTCCTACTACTCCCGCAACACAACACCAATCAAATTGAGCTTGGGCCAGCGAACCCGGTGCCCCCCACACCGCTGGGAGAGAGAATGACCCCCTCTAGGATTCTTTGTGTTGCCCGGGGAGACGGACAATCGCTCGACACCCCCTGTTCCTTATCCCCAACCCGCTCCTCCTTGCAAAGGCTGTGGGAACAGGTCATCCTATCAATGCAAGGCTCCTATGGAGTTACGTTTAAAGATTGAAACTAATTGATATGAGAGAAAAGCTAAATCTAAGACGTCTTAAAGACGGGGTGACATTAAAAATCACGTTTTAAAAGCGTTTATTTGTTAAGAACAGGCTTGGGCCATAATAATGGACCATGTAAAACTCTATTCTGGTCGTTTTGAGGTTGCTTCACAATAATTGCCTAAAGTGGGTATTTTGAGGTCCTCCCAGATTTCGGTTCTTTTGAAATTGTGGTCGGTAAAATTCAAAATGAACCTTTACCGCCCCCTACAGTATAAGCGTGGAACTGCATCAAAGTATTTCAATTAATGACCAAAAGTCGATGATATTGCATGTTGGGTGTATTTACATGCCACATAACCTTTAAATACTACACGCGCACGTATGTACGTGCACGTTTTTGTGTTTGTGTGTAACAATTACACGACAAAGCGCCCGATCGGGCGTTTTGTCTGCGTGTTGCGGTCCTCCCATATTTCCATTGAAATGCACCAGTGTCTGTGTGTTACACGCGAAAGAAAACGATTCGAACATTTTAGCGCGGTAGAAGTCCCCATCCCCCTCCCATGTCCGATGCAAGGCCTGAGCGTCACGACAGACCGCTGATGTGTTACAAGTTGCTGCAGAGAGAGAGAGAGAGCAGAGTATGTGTGAGAAAGAGAGAGGGAGAGAGAGAGAGAGAGCAGAGTATGTGAGAGAAAGAGAGAGAGAGAGAGAGAGGGAGAGGCGCAACACTTTAATATAAAATCATGGAGTGTGGCGCCGACTTTTTCACGCTTCCTCCTTGCCACTCGGAGCCCGCGCCCCACACCCTCCCCCCCAATCTCCGGGAGGTCCGGAGACGGGGAGGAGGAGGAGACCAATAGAGGTCCACACCGTTCGCTACTCTGCTCTCGAACATCACCCAGACCCAAGGAGCCGCCTGCTGTTATATCAAAGGAGAGAGAGAGAGAGAGAGATATGACATCAACATATGTGCCAACAGTTCCCAACGGGTGTCGCTAAAGCCAAGTTAATGTAACGAGTAGCGAAATGTACTCCAAAAGTAAAACAGTCCATCTCTGCTCCCCAGCCCCTCTAATTCATAGGCCCTGGTGGTGGTGGTGGTAGGGGGCGGGTCTGTGTTCGGACTGCACGTTGAAGCTCTTCTTCGTTTAAAAAAAAAATGCAGTTTCAACCTAATACATTTGATTATTTTGTTAATTTATTCTTTTTCTTTATTTTAGCTCCAAACATGATTATTTAATTTTTTTGGGAGATTTTGTACCTTTCTAAAATGTTTTTTATTTATTTAGAGGCAAAATATCATAAATTTGACAATTCCATATTCAGCATGTCACCCTGCCTTTACGTTTGAGTAGCATAATGAAATCCTATGAATTTTATCAAATGTACAAACAATGTGAATTGTATTTATTTTGTATTTCTCGGCTCCACATGCTGACAGAACAGTCTCTCCTGGTGTTTGTATTGCAAGCACCGCATGTCTGAACGTCAGATGCGGCCGTGACAGTTCAGTATCAGACCAGGTGTGGTGGGGAATACATTGACTTGAAGCGCACACAACATTTTGCTGAAAAACAAAAAAGAAAAACCTAGCTTTAATTAAAGAAATTGTCGTGTGTCTGTGTGTGTGTGTTTGTGCATGTGTTTGTGTGTGTCTGTATGTGTGTGTGTGTCTGTTTGTGTGTGTGTGTGTGCGTTTCTGTATGTGTCTGTAGGTGTGTGTATTGTATATGTGTGCGTGTGTTTGTATGTGTATGTGTGTGTTTGTCTGTGTGTCTGTGTGTGTTTGTCTCTGTGTGTTTGTCTCTGTGTCTGTGTTTGTGTGTGTGTGTGTGTGTGTGTTTGTCTCTGTATGTGTGTACGCGTGTGTGTGTTTGTGTGTCTCTGTTTGTCTGTGTGTGTTTGTTTGTGTGTGTGTTTGTGTGTGTGTGCGTGTGTTTGTCTCTGTATGTGTGTGTCTGTGTGTGTGTTTGTCTGTGTGCCTGTGTGTGTGTGTGTT
>OMKY01238501.1:0-10170 GCA_900302395.1 Bregmaceros cantori | reverse complement strand
CAGAGGATTTTGGAAAAAAGTGAAATTGTCAAATCTTATTTCCTTTTTAACATTGATAATGATAACTTTACTGGTCTGTTTTCAAGTTATATGGATGAATAAAATGTATAGAAATCGATAATTGTATTAATACTAAAACAAATGGTGAGGTGCAAAGTTTGAAATATGAAACTTCTAGTTTTGATATATTTTGTCCTTTTTTCTTTTCCCCCAAGAAATCGGAAACAAATCGAAAATCGAGATTTGAAAGACACAAATCTGGATTTTTTTTTTTTAGCAAACTCGTACAGCCCTACTGTGAACTGAAGTAATGTAATCCCAAGCAAATACTCACACACACACTGATACACACACACACCACGTGCACCAACAAACACAGAAACAGCACATGCGGCTGTCCTATAGAATGCCATTAGAGAGACAGAGCGCACTAGAATGAGCCCAAGATAACGAGAGAAGTAGCGAGAGCAACCGAGAAGGCGAAAGAAATGGGCCGAGGATGGAGAGAGAGTGAGAGAGAGATAGAGAGAGAGAGAGGGGGGGAGAGAGAGAGAGAGAGAGAGAGGGGGGAGAGAGAGACAGAGAGAGTCGGAGAGAGAGAGAGAGAGAGAGAGGGGTGAGAGAGAGAGAGAGAGAGAGAGAGAGAGAGAGAGAGAGAGCAAGGCAGAGAAAGAGAGAAAGACTATTGATTGGGTGCTGGTTCGACAGACCTTTTGACACACTGTGAATGAGGGGCACTGTAGACCAAGGGAAAAGGGATGAAGGGTGGAGGTTTAGGGGGTAATACAGAGAGAGCAAGGTTGATTAAGAGAATCTGACAGACAGACAAATAGATGGATGGGGTGGTTGAGGCTATCGGGTCTAAAAGGGGAAAAAAAAATACAGCAAGGTAAAATGGAAGGAGAAAGAAGAGAAAGGGGTAACAGGAAAACAGGCAGAGAGAGAACACATCAATGAATGATTGGAAAATAAGAGGGGAAGAGCGAGAAGGGAACGAGGAGAGGTCCCTCGGTCGGAGGTGAGTGCGAAAGACATAAGAGAGACAGAGAGGGAGACAAATGGAGCGATGCTGAGTGAGAGAGATTGTACAGGAGTGGGGGAAGAGACACAAAGAATAAAAGAGGGGAAAGAACCGCACCATAAAGAGATAGAGATAGGGCGCACTATGTCATGTACTCGAATTTGTAAAGCAAACACGAATTCGGGGGGTATTTCCGGTTAAATGTCTACTCTGAGTGTCACTTTCGCTGCCATTTATTTTGCTGTGAATTTGGCTATTTGCGGGCACTGGCAAACATGCATTCTTTGAGCTCCAGTAATTTTCTTTGTGTGGTGCGTTATGAAGTGTTGGATCACGCAGCAATCGATCAGGTCAATGTACTTCAACACCAGCACGAAAACCATGACATCAGTGTGTGTGCATTCACTCACATCTTTCTCAACGGAAGCGAGCCAAGCCACCGCGTCGTGTTAATCTATCTTGCAGGTGCACAAGCCTCGAGGAAGTAACATCAGTGTGAGCGGATTGTCATGATGTATGCGTGCATGGGAACGTGTTGCATTTACATCCTAATCTAAAGTTTGTCTCCCTCTGCTTCTTTACCTTCTACTAATCCTTCCAGGCAGAGTTTTGAGAGGCCAATTTGGGAGAGCTTTATATGAGAATAACGTTTTAGAAATTTGCTTTTGATTATCGCCATTACTGATTTGAGTGACATAAGTCTGCGTTCTTTTATTTCTATGTGTAGGGATGCACCGATACTGGTATCGGGTATCGGCCCCGATACTCGCTTATGTACTCGTACTCATACTCGCCACACAGTTGCCGATTCCATGAACCAATAACAGGAAAGATCGAGACTCGCGCCACGCTGTTACTCTGAGCGGAGCCTTGTCTCGGCAATTTCTGAAAAGATAAAAAAATAAAATTGAAAAATTGTGTATCAGTATTACCCGGTATCGGCGAGTACTGTAAAGATTATACTCATACTCGTATTGGTTTTCAAAAAAATGGTATCGGTGCATCCCTATCTATGTGATCTGTGAGTTTGTGTTTTGTCATTGCATGACTAAACCACATCACTCGCATGATGCTTCCTTTGTGTTACTCAGTTTTGTCGTAGAATTTACTTATTCAAGGCTCTATAAGACTAATAGTGCTATGTAAGTATTGTAGATTTTGGCAAGCACCTCTGAACCAAAGGCATGATCGAATATCTCTGAGTTTCGTGTTCAGTTATGGCCACCCTCTTGTGTAACGCCCCACTGTGGACGATATGGTCTGAAGCTAACCTTTTACAATGCTGACATCTATGAAAATTGAAGCCGATAAATCACCCAGCATCTTCCGACCCCACACCTTGTTAAAAGAGAAAAGACTCACTTCTATGCTAAAGAACGGCATGTGTGCGGGCGTGCGTGTCCGTCTATAGGACGCCACTTAATTGTCTTCAGTTGGCGGTCAAGTGCTAATTAAACTGCAATAAAAGACATGCACACAGACACACACTCTCGGTGACTCTCCATCACACTCACTCTCTCACGTATGCGCCCACACACAGGCACACAAACAAGACAAGTTGTGCCTGCTGATGCTGGCTTGGGGCCTGTAGCAGCCTAAAAATGCATGCGTAAAGGGAACTCCGTATCATTCAGAAATTCTGGACTTTTGGAGATTGTGGATTTTAAAAAATTGGCATCGGTCGTTTTAACGGTGTGTGTATAGATGACGATATAGAAAAAAGTGATTAGTGGAGATCTGTTTCCATCTAGTGATGAACGTTGGTATTGGTAAACATTGGAATGGTAGTAATATGCGAGATACATTAGCACAACTTTGCTCTCTAATTGTATCCCCGAAACAAGAGTATGGCTGAATTCAAGATGGATAAACTTCTGTATTTTCCATGACTTCTGATGGGGTGGATGTATATGACCCAGGGCTTGAAAACAAAATTATTTATAAAGCGTTCCGTTCCGAACGGTTCAGGCAGGCCTATGTTCAACGTTTTCGTTCTTGGAACTGTTCCACCACCAAAATATTGTGTCTACCGCAGCGTCCGCAGTGTCGCGAGTTCGACTACGCTCGTCGACTTGTCTGCAATGTCCCCCCGATCTCTTCAACCCAGTTTCCGACTAATCGTATCCAATAAAGATGGAAAAACGGCGCTGATGCTGGAAAAAAAAACTTAAAAAAAAGTTCCTTATATTGTGCAATGTTAAGTTTAGATATAGCTTTTATACAAAATATATTTGGTGGACTTTCAAACTCCGAAGCAGCTGTATTAACGCCATTACATTCGCTTCCTCGTCTGTCCACATGATACATGATACACCAGATACATGGAGCTTGATGACTGACAGTGAAAGTAGAAGGAAATAGTCTCCCAAACATAGGATATGCTGAAATATATAGAGAACGGAAAAAAAAAGTTTTTAACTGGTTTTGTGGATTTCATAATGTTCAGTTTCTGTTCCGGAACAGTTGAAATATTTTTTGGTGTCCGTTTCTGCTCCTTGTAAAATTCTGTAAAATTCTGCTCGTTTTCGGTTTTCGTTTTCGTTCCTTGAACCGGTTCGGAGCCATGATATGACCCAAATATTTTTAGCTTCATTGTCAGGGATACACCTTTACAGTGGCGAACCGTGAACATTACAGCTGGGCCTTCACCTCAGCCCTCACTGCCAAAAAAGTAATGGTTGCGGGAAAAAACTGTGCAATGACTTGAAAGTGAACAGCAGTCATTTAAGAATGACTAGGATATTAACATATAGACCATGACAAGAATAACATTCCGCGCCCAAAAAAAACCATCAGCAGTAAATACGCAGTTTGCATGTAAAAAATAAATATCAGTAAAGAAATATTTCTACCAGGAATCGAACCTCAAACCTTTAGCTTTGCAGACGGGGGTAATACCACTGAGCCACTCGGACTGTTGAACAGAAAAGCAGCCAGACCCGTTTCTATTGTCATGCATAATCGCGGAAAGACCTACATCATTTTCATCTTATGTTTAAAACTAATCTATCTACACACAGGCTTGTTTCATCAGGAAAATAATGCGAGAAATATAAAGAGAAGACAATATTATGATAAACATTGCACATTCGCCGAAGTCCACTTGTCCATTGCATCAGTTTAGACATATTAAAGTATCAGTATTAAATTATTAGACATGTACTTTGACTCACCAGTGGTCCATTATGTTCAAAGTAATTAAATAATTCAAAAGAAATAAATTGAATAAATTTAAGTGAATAAATTGAAACGATGGGGACGCGCTAATGTAAAAAAGATAAGTAAAGTAGTGAATGCTGCCGGATTCAGGATGACAGGGCAACCAAACCACTTTACCCGGCTAGCAAAATGGATTGAAAGAACGGGGACTCGCTAATAGACTCGGTCAGCCAATGAATTAACAGAGGCGGAGAGTGACGTAGCAGATTGTATGACGCGGTTAGGACAGCGTTGCGTCTATTGTTAACTTTTGCCCTGCCTACACAATAATCAAACCTGATTGGTCAATGTCCCTATCACTCTCCACACCAAAAAAGCATAGGTGTCAAGTGGCCCAGGACTTCGTCGAGAGAGCTGAAGGACTCCCATTACAATAAATGGAGAATGATGATTCTGAGTGGATGACATGTTTGCTGATGTGAACTTGACAAGGAACCAATTCTAGAACATAGATGATGTATTAATGTATTATGATATATCCAATTAAATGAGACACATACCTAAATACCTATTGAATTATAATTATACCTATTTAAATATAATAACTTTTTATATTTAAATAGGTACGCCTTCTCTGAAGGCGTAGAAGGCCCTGAATATTCCTCACTGCACCTTTAGAAGACTGCATAGACCTAGTTTAGACCTTAGCTCTTATAAAATCTAGCAAATATTTACACAAAGTTATAATAAAAGAGCTGGCGCTGAAGCTTTAGCTTGAAGCCCTCAACCAACTCTCTCTATTCTTACCTTGTATTAATTTTAAAAACACTGAGAAAAGATGAGCCGGAAGAATTCAAGGAAAAGGAAAATCATGCAACCGCCTCCAGAAGTCCATAATAAGTAAATGTGCTGCGGCTCCACTGGGCTCACTATTGAACTCTTTTTTTTATGTTGTCTCCTCCTCTGCAGATTTATGAAGCAAATAAACACATTCATCTTCGAGCAGCCTTGGCCTTCTCGCAATGATACTGGTGTAAAAGGGGAATATAATAATATATACTCTATAATAGATACAGACATCTATATTGCAATACTTGCAGACAAGGTTGACGACAGCTTTAGTTGGCCTGTGGAAGAGAGTACAGCAGTAGCGCTGTGTCCTTCATTTTTCAACTTTTGTTGCTAAGGCCGTTTTACCAATGCAGTGGTCAGCTCCCAACAGACCGCAGAGCCCGCTACAGCCTATTGGCCGGTAACTCTGCTGTTTGCCCAATACACAAATCCTGTCTGTCCAGCTTCGGTGATGTGCTAGGTTGCATTATGAAGGTATTAAAAAAAAAGAATTGGTGACTGGTGACTGTATACACAATATTATACATGATATATTGTCACATAAACAAAGACATAACATATAAATATGCCATTATATATATTTTGCAATTGTCAACATTTACATAACATAAATATTGACTATTTCATGGCAGCAATGATCACAAAAGACATAAAATGCACACACATGTTCACTTTTATTTTTAATTTGGAATACATGTTAAGATCAGAATTATCACTCCCAGTCCCAAGTCTACCATGCACTCAAGTGCCTTCTCGGTTCATCAAAAGTCTTTTTGTGCGAAACCTTTCAACAACGTACTGCGCCCAAGCCTAGTGTTAACATATAGGGGAGAGTCTATATACAGGGCAGCATTGTGCAATTTGGGGGTGCTGAGGTCAGAAAGTGGCTGGAACCTCTTCCCCAAGGGGAGTGGAGTGAACAGAAAGTGAGTGGGAAAGTCTATATACCAATAGCAGTCGGAGCACCTACATAAGCCTAGTTCAAGAAAGAAGTAATCACTGTGATAAGCAGAGTTGGATGTAAGCCGTTATAATAACGGACGGATTACTAACGGATTACTTTTTTAGCAATTTTGTAATCTAACGCATTAGTTTCGCTTGACCAGCTATTCCATCCAAGTTACATTTTTTCTAAAGAGGTCCGTTACGCGATACTCGTTACTATGGCTATATTGCCGATTTTCAAGACACCTATGTATACGCTATTTACTGAGCAAGCATGGTTGTAGTATATATGGTTGTGGCATTACTGATGCTACAAATTAATGTTGACGTGACGTGTACCTGTTTTGATTAAAGATAATTCAGCGCCAAGTCTGTGTGTGTGGATGTGGTGTCACTATCGAAGAGGTTGGCTTCTGAACATGGTGTCACAAAGTATGTCACAGCATGTCAAAAAAAATTTCAAAAACCGCATTGCTTGCGGTGTAAGAACCGTTTGTCATCCTTAGTATGAAGTGTAACGGAAAGTAATCCAACTCATTAGATGCCTCAAAAAGTAATCCAGTAATGTAACAGATTACTTTAATGTCAATAACAAGTAATGTAACGAAGATTACATTTAAAAGTAATGATATCCAACTGTGGTGATAAGACTGCTCAAGCTGCTACATCACGCTAAACACATTCAAACATATAAGAGACGCTCTGTCTCTCTCTCTCTGCGCGAAAACCTTCTATAATGGCATATTTCTCAGAAGGGTAACATACTAAATCTCAACTTGGGGCGACACAAGACATACACTCCTTACACTAACAAGCCCTTAAAATTATAGATTAAAAAAAACAATGCTGCCACATCCCATTGCATGCTCTTTTAATCAGACAAATGACATCCTTACCACCAGGGCTGCCACTAATGGAGACTGCGTTTTACCAAGAAAATTCTCCATCAGTGAAGAATCAGCGCAGCTTTGCTACCAAGGGCCCTAAGCTGTGGAATCCACTTCCCACCCTGATAAGGTCTCATACTTCTCAGAGAGCACAAAACAATACCTGTTGTCACTCCAAGTCTGCTCACGTTAGCCCTTGGAAAACCTTGGAATCGCCCAGGATCATCCTAGGGCAGGGCTATTCAACTACTTTTCTCCGAGGGCCGCATTGTCAGAAGCCCAATGGGCCGGGGACTGGAGCAGATGCCGGACTGCACCAACCATTCAGTTAGCCTCAACCCTCAAAAATGAATTTCTAGTGCTTCTGGTCAGATAAGTAACAGCATCTCGGATAGATAAAAGATGTTTGGCCAAAAAGGATTGCTCAGGGGGCCAGAAAAATTTGATTGGCGGGCCGGATTTGGCCCTGTCCTAGGATAAAGCCCCATTACCCAAACGCAAAACCATTACATCCCGACCCTCCGCATTTTAGGGATACAATAATTTGATAATCATATCTGTACTAAATATTACCACATTTCATGGTGTTGATTCCTGCTCAAAAACTATAAAAATTACACTATATTTGTTGCATATCAGCTTTTGGCATTTGCCAACTCTGTAAAATCGCTTACCAGTATATAGGATCAAATCATCAGGTCACTAATTAACAGTATAATGGTATTGTTAATGTTATACAATTTAATAGCACTTTTATGGGAATATTGAAAGTAAACTTGGGTGCCAAACCAGAATGTTATAAATTATTTTCAAAGCCCATGTCATCACTTGCGTGTATATAACCAAGACTGCAAAGTATATACATAGAAGACCCATAGCCAAGAGTTGTGCACTGTTATACAACCACAGTTGGATATCGTTACTTTCAACTGTAATCCCATTAGGTTACTTTTTACTGACTGAGAAAGTAATCTGTTATGTTATTGGATTATCGATTGAAGCATGTAACGAGTTACATTACTTTCTGTTACCGATTAAAACCCAATTAAGAATAAGATTCATACTTGTTTTACAATAAAATTCAAAAGTGTTCATGTACATGTACCCCCAAGTGGACCAAAACACATCCCACACATGTATGGGCGTGCACATGTTTGCTTAAGGTCCACCGAGCAGGCTGAGGAGCTTGGAGTGGCTCGCTCTGAGAGTGTCGCCCCGAACGGGCGATTCAAGAACCAAAGGGGTACGCACAGGTCTGGTATGTGACCGAGTTCGGCATGTCAATTCCATGCACAATGGCACACACTTCAACTTAAAGTAGTATGGGTAAACAAATACAATTAATTTTAATATATTTTATAAATTGATAATTGTATTAATCCTACGCCAAAGGGTGAGTTGCCAAGCTAAGCTTAGAAACTGAAACATCTAGATTAGATTTTTTTTCTTTTCTTTTGTTTTTCCTTCAAGAGATCATAATCAAATCAAAAATTGACCCCCCTAGTCTTCAATATAGACGAGTTTGGGGGGTACTTCCGGTGTCTGAACGTCACTTCCGGTGTCATTTACATGCGGTATATTTGAATATTTTTTCAACATGACTATTAGGTGGGAGCACACACCTACAGGGTTATTTAAAAATTGTTGTGGTAACTTGTGTGGTAACGGTGTGCTATTCCTCACCCAAATTCTCTTGTGCGCATCGGTGACCCAAAAACGCATGATTTAATAATCAGTTCAACCCGTTCCATTGTCTCATTCCTTTTAAAAGTACTAGTAGAAGCAGCCAGCCTATTGGTCCAGAAGAACACGTGACCACTTGGTGAGTAACTTCAAGTAGGATTTTGACTGTATTTCATTAATATTTATACAAAAAAGTTAACGAACCAAGGAGTGTGATGTGTAACTGGTCACATAGCGACATCTAGTGGTCGGATTTTTAATTGGTGTGCGTTTTGTGTGTTTTTGTGTCCACGTACCGCGGCCTTCACCAGACTTTATATACATACATATAGGCACCGGAGGTGACCTAAGTAAGCACGGGACAAAATTACTCCCCCCAGTGTTTCGCACGTAAACTCGTCTATATAGTATTGTACTATAGACAAAAGTCATTCTACTTGGAAGTGGGCTTCTAGATACAGTAAAGGCTGTCGCTCGCAGTGCCCCTGTGTCCTTGTTCTCTCCCAGGAGACCTCCTGCAGGTCCGATGACCTTTCCTGGGTATCGACTGCCAGAGGTGTGGAGTTCCACTCAACTCACACAGACATCACACATTGCTTTTATTGATTTTGTTTTTTCTCTTCATCTATTGAAGTTATGGTATACTTAAATCTACTGTGTTCATATTTTAAAATAATAATCATTCACAAAAGGGTTATGGAAGAAGTTGCGTTTGGATAACTTCATGAAAATGACTTGATGAAAATACAGTTCCAACACATGATTTAGTCTAACATGCAGATGTTCAACACATAATACAGCCTGAATTGAATTATAGTAAAAGATTCAAAATCTTTTACACAGAATGTTATTTCATGGATTTTTTTAAAAGAAAATGTAATTCAAAATTGATCATGTGTGAATTATACAAAAAAATATTCAAATTATTTCACCAGATAATTTAATTCAATTCCATTTGATTTATTCCATCCTCTCGGGGTGGTTTCAGGCTAAATCTGAAGTTCACGGCAAATCATTTGTAAGAAATTATTTCCAACCAACCATCCATGCAAACCCAGACATTTCCACTGAGATATTCTACAATTCTGTAGTAATAATAATAATAATAATAATAATGACAGAGAGGCTCTCAAGAAAGCCAAAGTCTCACAAAATAAACAAAGAAAAAAATAAAATAAAATGACAAACCAAAAATGAAAACATGAAAATAATCGGGAGGTAACCATCTAATCGGGGAAAGCCAGGCAGAAGAGATGGGTTTTAAGTTGTGCTGTAGAAATGGTACCTGAAATTCTGTAGAAATGATATTTGAACACAACAAACAGTATCTCTTTTCTAGGGGAAAATTGCCATTACAATTTTCTAATTCTAAGAATGTCTTGATGTCTTCGGTAATGAACAACAATTTGATAATGAACACCCATTCTACACGTATGGAAAGTCATTCAAGGCTGGTCTGGCCGTGTGGCAGGTGGAAGTAAAAAGTAGCTTGCGGGTGCAAATTCTCCTTGAAAAGTCAACATGAAGTCAGTAAGGTGTCAGTCAGCAGTCGGAAGCAGTTCAGTGGGAGTCACTATCTAGGTGTTGATATAACAATTTCTATGACCCAGGCTGCCAATGATC
>OMKY01238497.1:0-14860 GCA_900302395.1 Bregmaceros cantori | reverse complement strand
TATCCCTCTCTTCACTTCATTATTTCAGTTTCATTTGATGTCCCTCCTTTCATCAATTTCTTAGCACTCTCTCTCTCTTTTTCTCTCTATCCCTCCATCCCTCCCGCCCTTAATTAGTCCATCCTATGGTGCTATTCCCAACCGGCAGGGTTCTCCGTCTGTCGGATCTCTCACATACATTAATGTGCTTCTATGAAGAAGAAAAACAAATAATAAATGAACAGTAATGCATTGTATTTGTCCACCCAACACATTTGTCAACACCCCGAGAATAAGAAAATACACTCAAACACACTCATACACAAGAATACAATTTCAGTACGCACTTCAAACATGGGCGGAGATGGCAAAAGATAATTGTTTTACTAGTAGTTGCAAGAATACATACAAAGTACTGAAAATGTACTGAGCAAATGTAAATTGTTGCCAGGTAAATGCATACTTTGAAGATGTATGCATTTTATACATTTCCAGTTACATTATACTTTGAAAAGTATAATGTAACTGGAAAATCTATTAGTATACTGTAATAATAGCCTAGTGAGTGCACGGACGAATCGTCCATGCATTGCAGGCCACTAGCCCTCAGATTCCCAGGCCTGGAACAGGCTCTCTCTTAGGTAATTTACCATGTGTCAAATAACCCTAAAGCTAGATAAAGCTTATGAAACAAAATCATAGCTATACACATTTTGGCTCCTTTTTTTCAAACTAGCATAGCTATCACCCAAAAACCTCGCAGAAAATATCTTGGCCTTGTAGTGAAGTTATAGAATTAAACATGAGACATAAAAAAACATGAAAAAAAGGACCCCATTTTTCCCAGGTGAATTCTATGAAATCCACTGTAGATTCTAAAGTTTTGAACTTTTTACATGAAAATCATACTAGTTGGGTCTACATTTAAGTGGGGGAGATAAACAAATTTGAAAAACATATATATAGAATCTTGGTTTTTAAACATTATTAACGTTTTTCAGCATTTTCACGTTTTTTTCTTTTTAACATTCTTCTAAAGTAAACATTCTTCTAAAATTATTTTTAAAAAATCAGTATATATACGGTTGTGTGTGCTATGAAATGTAAAAGTTTGGGAGAATTTGATCCAGTAATTTCCGAGAAACGGCTTTGAATCTAAAAAACGCATTTGTTTTTTTTTCATTACCTCATGTGTTTTGAACGTACGAATGACCCAATCGTTCCAAGATATTTATTTTCAGAATTTTTAAAAAAGTGTACAACTTACGTCACTACTTCACACGAGATAGCTCCATAGTGTATCTTCCAGGGGTGGTGGATCCCGGCTTTATCCTCGCGGCGGGAAACCGCGCACGCTCGACAGGGAGTCTCGGGTTGTTTGCCGCCATGTTTATAAACGGTGAAAACAAATTTTCCTCGCCAAGTAGGGAGCGCTGAATTCAGGCGCTGAGTGGTAAACATCCGCTGAATGGGACATTCTGACATCACAGTTGCAGCCCCAGGAAGTGACGATCGGCGAGGGGACATTTTTTCCGTTGAGAACAGACTTCTGAACTCGCTTATGAAAACAGCGTCAGTATGACGCGGCGGAGCATCAATGGTCATCAAATGTCAGCTAGATAGTACAATGAACTGTCTTGGCAAATCAGGCAGGCGTCGCCCGTATACGGGCTGACCAATCAAATTATTTGAATCAAATCCACTCGAGGGCAGAGTTTGGTATGGGCAACGCGAGACGTGGGCGGAGTTTGGTTGTCACGTCTCCACGACGCTTGTCCCACCTACTGTGCTGTGACAGCATAACAGAATTTGATTGACACGTTTTTTGACCCTGGTTTTACCAGACCCAATTCTGATTCTGATACTGACCAGCTGTGGTGCCCAGACCACTGTTCAAGACCCGGGATCAGGTCGAGGGAGGATGTCCAAATTTGGGTTGTGAACGTAGCACAAGCCATGTTTAGAGACATAACACTCTCCGACTTCCTGTCAAGACAGGAAGAAAACAAACAAACAAAAACCTGAAATTCCACGCGGTGGCTGGCACAGCCAAGAAACATGTCGACATCGGAACGGAACGCGAGCTCAGAGTCCGGGAAATGACCTTGGGGAGAACACCATGGTATAGATGTCCTGTCAAACACACACACACACACTAGCTGTCGCACACACATACACCTCATCATTGAGACGTATTTTGAGGTGATTTCAGGCAAAAACAGAATGCATGCTGGGAGAACATAAAGTTTCTGTCGTTGCACATGACGCCATGCTTGTATGAATACCCTGAATTCTGCAATGAGTTCGAAGGTATTCTAAGAATAGGAAAAGTTTGAAGCATGTTTTTTTACTCAGGAAATAGAGATCCTCTTCTTTATATAATACATTGTTTTATTTAGGCTTAGCTGTTGCAGAGTACTTGCTACTCCTTGACCCAACAATGCAAATTGTGCTTTCACTGATAAATTTCAACAAACCACAACTCTATTTGAAGAAATTCTATAACCAATTCATGTGGCAGTTTCTGGAGACACAGTTGTGAAGTTCAGTGAAAATCTTTTTCCTTTTTTTTTAAACCAGAAAATACACGCTTACTGACAATCTAGACATCTAGAGTAATATTTTTACAATGTAGAAAATTCTATTCAAAATGTATTTCCCAGAAAGTAGAGATCTTTTACATATTGTGTTCAGATATAGTTTCAGATTTCAGAATTCCACCCCCCCTCTGACACTCATAGTTATTGATTCAGATAGTCGTCGGCCCTAATACAGCCGTGGCAGATACGGGGGTTGAGAAATTGGGCCTCTGCATTCTGGAAGGCCATGTTCTGAACCTCTCTCTGGTTCTAGTCACGATGCTTGTTGCTATTGCTGGACACCCCGGGGGAAATCTTAAAATACAGACGTGGAATTTTACGGAGTGCAGACAAATGTCACTTGTACAGTACCAAGATATAACAAAGCAAGGCAAACAGAGCAGGCAGACATATTGGCAAAGCAATCATCAGTAGACAAACATACGTCATACTGTCTGGGGATCTGCGCTACCATTCAAAATGCAACACGACCTGTGAACTCAAACTTTATTTATTTGTGTAGGGCTGCAGCGATTAGTCGATTAATCGATGACTAATCGATTATAGAATTAATCGGCAACGAATGTAATAATCAATAATCGCCAAGAAATTGACACATTGTCATTTTGCCAGTTTTGTGTTGACAATACCCCAATTGGTACAGGTAAATTTAATATTAATACATCATATTTGAAAATATGATACGTTAAATTGTCATAACTGATAAAAAAAAGGTGAAAAAGAAGAAAAACATCAAACATAATGAAAAAGATATGTAAATATCACGATATAAATTGTAATGCGTTTTTCTCCGGGAAAGTAAAGTGTACATTTGTTGGTTGAAAGGAACCAAATTTGACTAGATTTGAAGTTAACAAAATTATTCTCTTGAAATTGTTGATCAGCGTTAATATTGTGAGGATTTTATAAAAGAAAAAAAGCCCAAACGATTAATCGACTAATCGCTTAAATAATTGGCAACTAATCGATCATTAAAATAATTGTTAGTTGCAGTCCTATTGTGTAGCACTTCTCATGCAGAGCAACACAAAGTGCTTCATAGAAAGAGAACATTGAACAGTACAACATTACCCACAGCCTCCCAACCCAAACAAACTGGCACACACTCAACCATAGACACACACACACACACGCAAACACATATAGAGTAGCCGATGTGCCAATGACGGTAACATCGTAGTTATAAGCCAGATCAAAGTGATGTGTCTTGAGCTCCTTCTTAAAACCATCCACAATCTCCACGGCCCTGAGGACCTCCGGAAGACCATTCCATAGCCGAGTGCTGAAAGTGGCTAGTGCTCCTGTCTGAGGTGATAATTCTTGCATTATCCCACTCCACGACGTGGTTATCCGTTGTGCAGTGGTCTGAACATCTAGCAATTCCAGCTGACAGTGTAGACATAAATATCTGAGACTATCATGGCATTCGATGGGTTAACTCTACATTTAAAAACCCTCCTCAAAATTGTCTTACAATCAGAAGCAGACTTCCCATCACCCTCAATTATTTTTTTTTGACCAGAAATGTACAGTAAAGGTTTGTACAGATGAACACGTAGAACAAGCCGGGCTTGACGTTGCACCGACTCGAAGTTCCGATCTGCTCTGAATGCATCTATCAATCGGTACCCTCGCATGCGGCGACAGGAGAATGCAAACAATGACCTTGCTTCCAGTAATCCATCTGGAAGGTTTTTTTTTCTTTCTTTCTTCTTTTCTTTCACAGCGTCGGAATCTCTCTCTGAATGCCAAAGCGTATCGGGCGGCTGTGAGAGCCGGAGATGTGGGGGTGGAGATGCTGATGCCTCCGGCCATTGTGTACATTGTCACCCTGCTCTCCCCATTTGTCACTCGGCATTCATTCGGCTTCGTACGTTGCGCGTATTGGAGAGGAATATGGAACGGGGGATGCGTGTTGCCGACGGGGAACACAAAGGCAGCACGCGGTGACGGTTGAATCAATGAGACAGGATTGTTAGGGGGGAAGGAAAAGTTTGTTGTCGTGGAAATTACAGCGGTGAGAGCGCAAGGTGACTTGGTGTCGCTGGGGCAACAAGCTTTTCAATAAAATTGACTGCGAAGCGGAGCCACGGGAGTCAACTGTGACCGACGTTAACTTGGGAAGACGCTATTTCCGAGTTAAAATCAGTTTTATTTCACCACGCTGCACATGCAAGGAATAAACATGTGTGGAAATTTGAATTCGGAGACAGTAGACTCACCAGTCAACTGGTAATAATAATAATAATAAATGAAATGAAATAGTAAATAAAGTACTACAGTAGTAGTAGGTAGAAGTATTGTCCTATAATATTATTATCATTATTATTATTATTTATTTATTTATTTTATACAGAATCCAGTTTATTTTCACTTGAATGGTAAAATAACAATTTTTCAACTAAGGATGCAGCAGCTGATTTAATTTAAACTATTTGCATTCATATTATAGTGTGGTAATTTGAGGCATCAGTCGAAGGAAAAGACCATTGGTATAAGATATTAACTTATTATTCTCAAGCCCTATGGAAACAGTTTGCAACATTAAAAAAAAAAAAAAAAAAAAACGTTATTATTCGTTTTGATGTTATTTATCTTTTCTTCAATTTTCAAGGAGAAAAATCGGGATTTCATTGTTTTAGGCTCAATCACCATTCATGTTAATGGTGCTGTGTCTACCGCACTGTCGCGAATTCTCCTCCCCTCGTCGGCTTGCCTGCGATAGCATATCTTAGCCCCCCGGACCCAAACAGGGATGAAGATAGAATTTAAATTAAATAGGAAACAATCGAAGTGGTCCGTCGCATCAACTGACCTATCAGCTCAACTAACTAAAATCGGTGGTGTTTAAAAAAATAAAAGAAATACATTGCTCACATTGTCATGGGCGAAGGTGGAAAATCCATTTTCAGGAAGTAAAAGTCCACCTGAAAAAAAGCAAACACTAACAACCAGACAGAACAATAACTGCTAACAAGGAGATCTAACAAGGGAACTCATAGCCACAGTTGCATAATAACAACACAAAAAAAAAACATTCTCAGCTAGCTCACAGACAGATGAAACCTAGATAGTGTCTCTCTCCCGCTCGCCTCACGATGACTCAGCAGAAACAAATTTGGTTACTTAACAACTTAAGTGTCCCCAGTTTTCCCCCCAGAAGTTTTTTTTTTTTCTTTCCTAGAATGAGTCGATGACATGGGAAGTTTCCGACGAGCCTGCTTTCAGGTAAAGGTGATGCTTAGTGGATGTGCATACAGCTGCTTAGCAGGCAGGTGTTAGCGTTGTGGCTTTCCGAAATAACTCCATTCCGATCTTCTGCCGCAATTCATCAAATTATGTTTTTTGGTGTTTTTTTGCTGTGATGTAAAGTGCAGATCACAAAAATGATTATTTTGTTAGGATTAGGTTAGCATTAGGTTATGGTTATGATTAGGTTAAGGTTCGGTTAGGGGTATGTGGTAGGAGGTTAGGGATTCAAAATCTTGTCAATGTGAAAACTCCTTTAACGGAGGAAAAGTCATTGACTTTTAGCAGGGAAAAGGGGATTGGAAGCCAGGCTGTGGTCACTTCAACAATATTTAATCTCATTATTGTTATTTACATAACAATGTACATATTATATTGTCTGTCATTGTGTCATTGGATACTCTGTCTCTCCTCTCTTTCTCTGTCTCTCTTTCTTTTTGTTTTTCACTCAATATTCTGTTTCTCTTGCTCTTTCTCTCTCCCCCTCTGTATGTCTGTCTGTCTGTCTCTCCTTCTCTGTCTCTCTCTCTCTCTCTCTCTCTCTCTCTCTTTCTTACTTACTTACTGTATTTCATCCCGTTTGGCATGTAGAGCAGCAACAAAGGAACTCCACTTCTGTCTGTTCTGGGCCAAAATCCTTATGCACCCCCAGGTGTGCTGCAGGGTCTTCAGCTCTCCCTCCACGACTCTATCTAAGTTGCAGTTTTAATGGAACAGATCATATTATTTGCAGTGTGCCAGGAGTTTTTAAGACTGTAATTTACAGTTATTGCGCTGTCAAGGTCAAACTAAACTTTATTACCCCCAACAGGTGGAGAGGTTTGTCCTGAGCTAACCAGCCATGGTGTAATAACTCCAGCAATAAATGCAAGCTCACACTGTTCCCTATCTGTATTGAGGACCAGGACAAGCTAAAGGCCAGATTACACTTCTGCAACTGTACACACCAAATGATGCTAGGGTCTGGTCGCGAACCAGTTTTGCTGGTATGCTTCTGCACCCTCGGTCTGGAATTTATAGCGGCGCACAGCAGTTTCCATTCGTGGGAGTCCATTCGAGAATCCGCAAGAACTCCAGCGGAAAGTCACAAGAACTTTGTTGCCGCCTGCAGAAGTGTTTATATTCCATTTATGTATTTATATTTATTATATTTTAGTGACAGCCGGAAATGCATGCCATGTTCCAATCACAGCTGCTTTTTCTCTGCGCACGTCCGCTTGAGGTCTGCGCAGGTTCGCAACCGCCTGACACGTAGTCAGGATGTTTTGGAGGTGCGTGACGACGGTTGCAGAACCTCTGCGTAGGGGGCGTAATCACATACAGAGACAGATATGACGGTTGCAGAGGCTATGCGTCAGAAGCATTAATCGGTCTTAAGCCCACACAACACAAGGATCTTACTTGAAGTTCCTCTCCCGTTCGTTATTCTGCAATATAGGGTGGATTACCCTAATGTGGGCCACTGCCTAATTTGGGACACCTAAGTTCCAGTGGCTCTGGCACCTCCCTAAACTAATGAATGTCAGTGAAACAATGGTAAAAGCAAACTATGGTACTACATCTACATTGTGTTATACTGTTCAACACTACATTTAGAAAAAAGGGCCCACATTAGGGCAATCCACCCCATATCAACATCCATGGAGGGAATATGACTGGAGATAGGATGGTGGCTTGAGCAGGTTACAATTTACTTTCCATGGAGCAGAGTCCTGCAACAAGGCGCGTACCTGGGTGGGACATAGATGATTTGCCCCACAAAAGGGCGTGTCGAGGGAGTACTTTCCCCACACTGAGTTCAGAACTCTGGGCTGTGGTTCATGGCTACAATTAGGGACGAGCGATCACGTCACTTGCGTTCGAGTCTGCTTCCAAACGCATCGGATTGGTTGCGGAGGAGCTCATTATACGTAGTAGGAGCGGCCTTGAATGTCAACAGCCGCTTCCAGTTAGCATGTCACGGATCAAGTACACAATTTAATTAATGAGGAGACACAAAGGACGGTTAAAAACCATTTTATTGTATTCAAAGAAGGATGTTTTCTTAATATTATTTTAGTTAAAAGCACGATGGAGAACCCTTCAGGGGTTAAGACAGAGTAGAACAGTCACATCTCCATGGGTTCAGTATCCGAAGCAGTATTCATCTCATCGTCCAAGTCCATCGAGGCAGATCCGGGAACGGGTTGAGGCTCCTGGGGGTCGCACTGCTGCCAAGGAAGAATGGAAGCCAGTGAACACAACGCCAGGAGCAGAGGAGTAATCCAATGGACTTTCGTCAACGTATTGAATGGGAACTATACGTTTAACCACGGAGCGGATTCTCAGAATGCAGTCTACTGCAAGTGTAAAAGATTGTGATGTGCTCAAACAGGCAACTAACCTGGTCAGAGACTTTGGGGCCGCGCTTCTCCGGGGTCGGACGCGGCCTTAAGAAGGGGTAGACTGATTGCTGATGCGGAGCAGCTGGCGGTGCTGGAGGCTCCGCGGACGAGCATGGCGCCGTTGGTCGGGATGGGCGGTCCGCGGACAATGCGCGCCGTCTGTCCAGCTGTCCCCGCTGACTTGTGACCGTTCCATTAAGCTACAAGTTGGTGTCTCCATGCAGCTCTGCCCGACAGGAGGTGGTGCTGCTCACTCGGGCAGATTTTTGGAAGCGGTGTGACGCCACAATCTCGTCCCTTACACTAGGTTTCCACTACAAATTTTTTTTTCAACCGCACGGTTCCCGCACCTATACTACGTATACGTACATATACTATGTATACGTGAGCAAAACAAATGTGTTGCCACCGTTGTAGCATGCTCCACTGCATTGAAATACGTGCGGCAGCCGCACCGTCCGTATACGGGTGCCACAGAAAATAATTTATTATTTATTTATATATTTATAAATTTGAGATGACCACTTAGCGGGTGGGTACGGTGCTGTGCTTTGCGGGTATTGGTGGGTACAGGTCTCAAAAAATGGACCTGTGCAGGACTCTGCCATGGGGGCCAGAGTTGGTAGGTTTACCCGTTGCCCCCCTCTGCCCCTGTTTTGGGTCTACTCGTTCTCGGACGACACATCACTGTGTTTGTTTGGCAGAGGCTGGCATCATGTGGCGATGGGCAAACAGTGTTACAGCAGTGTTGCATCAGCTCGTTATAGACGGAGATGAATGGCTGTAATGGACCCAGACTGCAGCCATTAGCATGTGAACTGCAGCCGTAACACGGAGCTACGATACCACCTCAGACCCTGTCTGGTGATCCGTCTCCAGTTTCTGTCAGCATTCTCTTTGTTATTCTGTTACTCCCTGTCTGCTCTCTCTCTCTCTCTTTTTTCTTTCACACTCTCTCGTTGACGCCCCTCCCCCTCTCTCTCTGTCTCTCTCTATCTCTCTCTCTCTCTTTCTCTCCCCCTATTCCTTGGATACATTCTCACACTCACTTGCTACTATCGCTACCCCTCAACAAATTATTTAGCTATCCTACTCATTGGAGATTGTTCAGCTTGTCGGCCGTAGGTTCTTAATAAAAAAACACACAATCATTTCCCATTTATTGCATGCAACGTAACAAATGCAAGTGAGCTGAAAAATTGGCAATGCAAAGCGAGTCCAGAACTTCAGGACCCTGGACAGATCTTCATGTTTAAATCAGTTCAGTAGCGTTGTTTCTTCGAGACACAGTAGAACACAACACAACAACGGAGCTCAGCAGATGCTGTTCAAGCAGTATGTAAGGCAACGATTCTTCCTGGATAGGATAAATACCAGGGAAACTTAATTCTGATGCTTAGACCCATGACAGTGAGGTCATTTTGTAGGGGAGACCCGCTGGAATATGAGGGTTGACATCGGCCAAAGGTCTCCCTGGGGGATCACCATCACTTCACTCCAGCCGGATGTCATGATGTGGTCCGCTGAGTCCAAGTCTGCCATCCTCATGGAGATCACCACCCCCTGGGAGGAGGGATTCCAAGCAGGCAACTATCACAAAGCATCTAAATATGCAGACCTGGCTGCTGAGTGCAGGGAGGCAGGCGGGCCAACGACCATCTACCTTGCGGAAGTAGGCTGTCAGGTCCTCGTCAGCACATCAACAACAAGGCTGATCTGAGATGTTAGACTGGCCGGGGAGGCGTTAACCTCTGGAAGGAAACCAAGGCTCTTGCCAAGGATCACGGTGTATGCACGGTTACGGGGGTATGCAGTTTAGTTAGAAAAACATAGTATAGTATACATCATATTATGTTTATGTTCATTAATATGATATGGTTAGCATATAAGGAGTAAATACGTTGCTTCTTCCTGCTCCTTAGACTTAATAACTGGGAATGCACTTGCTTTTTATTTTATAACATGTATTTTATGCATTGTGATATTTTGTTGTTTTCTCGTTTTCTCGTCACCAGGATGAAAAATTGTGCACCGATCTGGATGAAATTATGTTGGAAATGATTTGTTGGAAATGACAAATGGAAGAAGTGATTACATTTTGGTTCTGTAGCCTATAAGTAACATAATCATACTTAATCAACAACTTACCGATAGATCTCTGGGCGCTTACCGCAGCCATGCAACCGGACTTCCGGGTTGCGGTGGCCGCTGGGAAATGTAGTTGGCTGAGCATGTTCGCTGGTCGCATCAATCACAATCGTGCTACTCGACGAGCTGCTGTACTAGTGGCACTAAAAGTACTATACTGCTAGCACTAAAAGTACTATTTTTTTGTACCATTACTACGTGGGTTTCCAATCTCTGAGTGCTTCTAGTTGTATACATGCGTGACCATCTTTTGTGGTTTGTTTGTAAAGGAGGTTTCTGTCTGTGGCGGAGGCATACAAATCGGGGGTCAAGGCAGTGAAACAGGTCAGCTGCAGGGGGAGGCAGAGAGACATCCTCCCCGCCTCCTCTCCGCGGTGTTCCGCGGGTTAAAGAGAACGGAACGCCAATAAGGGGTGGTACCCGGCTGGTCACCCTGCAGCTGACCTGTGGTGCCGTAGGAGGCGCATCAGGAACATCAGGTTGCTTACTTTTAGATTAAAGTTATTTACTCAAAAAACATTAACAAATAAGTGTCTCAATTTGGATACTTTAATGTTCCAATATGCTCTGCATTTACCTTAAGTTCAAGAATAAAAGAACAAATGATTGTTTCAAAGATTTTATTGAATGGGGGGCGGTGGCACTCTGCCACCGCCCCCCATTCAATAAAATCTTATCGAGCACGACCCCCCGCGGTCCATAGGTCGAGCAGTGCCACAGGTTCTAATCCCCTCTCCGGCAATGGCTCCCCCCGACTCTTCATCCCAGTTTCCGATTTAATGCTGTCACTATCTCTCTCAATAAAGAATAAAGAAATAACAAACAAACAAAAAAACAAACAAGATATTTTATTGAATATTTTAAAATATAAATCTACTGTGTACGTGTGTATGGGAACACCTGTAACCGTGTGTATTGGTATAACTACTAGTTCCTCTAGTGGCCAAAAAGTTATTTATTAAGAAATCTTGTTGTCTTGTTCCATGACAGACTAACTGTACTGATAATGAGGATGATAATGGCTCTATCTTGGGCTCTATCTGGCTACATCGCTGATGGCTGGCTCCTTTTTTGTCTTTTTAGAGCTGATATTTATAGTGCCGATGTTTTTCATGTAGTGTTGATCCCACTGTAAAGTCTAGTCTTGTCCGTAATGTCTGCTTTGCAGTGAGCGACTCCGGTGGACAATAAAGATCTATTATTATTATTACTACCGCGTGTTAGTAGTGACGATTCCAAATATGTTATACACATAGATCTGACCAAGTTCTAGTTAACCTGCTCCTCAGGGATGGGTGAAATGCAGAGGAAGAATTTCACTGTACATGTATGTGTGACGAAATAAAGTATCTTAACGTATCTTATCTTTATTAATTATATTTATGCTCTGACCATATAAACGCGGTGTGTGGCTCAATCTGGAGCACACACAAACATAAGCACACGGTTTTAAAAGCAGTTGTTCAGTCAACTATGGCGTCAACTGTGTCCCACGGAGTTCAGCTCACTACGTGGAGGCATTGTGTTGGATTGCAAAGGAAACAAAGATTTTAACGCAGTGTTGTGAACGCAATTGCTCTGCGTGCGCTGCATGAGCTGCATCACCAGTGGAACCAGGCGTGACACGGTAGTCTGGTCACGTGATTTTGGGGATTTAGTATGATCATGTTCCTTATAGGCTACAGAAATGCATCAAAATATTTTAATCACTTCTTCCATTGGTCATTTCGAACAACTCTACCAAATTTAATCCAGACCCGAACACAACTTTTTCAGTTATCCTGGGGACAGACAAACCAACGCTACCAAAAACATAACCTGCTTCCACGGCACAGGTAATAAAGTAGTCAGTCATGTAACTTGGTTATCTTTAAGAGGACTTGTCAGTAGACAGATTACTTTGGACGAGTAACTGTGGCAACACTGTATGTTTCTGAATTCGTAACGACCTGGGGCGCATCGAACGAGTCGAAATATGTTCGTAGGCGATGAAGGATGCGGGGCCCCATGTGGTGCAGAGGCTTCACATCACCTTAGCAGGAAATTGAAAGTGGGCACAGTTTGATTTGGTGTGTGGTCTGTGCGTGTGTGTATCTACACCGCGTGTGTGTGTGTGTGTGAGTGTGTGTGTGTGAGTGTGTGTGTGTGTGTTGCTTGAATGGCTCAACACTAATATGTCTGTGGTATTCCGAAATAAAAATATGACCCTGTCCTTCTTAGTGGAAAGAACAAGATTGAAAAGTTTAGTGATGAAAAAAGTTTGAGATTGGTGTCCTCGACATTGCAAATTATTTCTCTCTCTCTCTCTCTACCTTTCTCTCTCACTCTATCTCTCTCCCTCTCTCTATCCTTCTTTCAACCTCTCCCTTGATTTCCAAAAGTGGTGACATTGATTTTTTTTCCCCTTCCCTTCTTCTTTCAGTTCCTTTGATGTTCTTATACTTTCCAGGGACTGGATGATGATTTTAGTAATCAAGTATTCTGACAAAATTTTTGCTTGGTAGCTTGCTCAGTCGTATAGTTAGAGCGCCGCAAACCACATGTTGCGGTGAGTCATGGGTTCGCTTTCTGTCACCAATAGCTTTCCCACTTGTATGGTGCCCTGTTTTACGCTAGCCCTGAAATACAAACTTGAAAACGGGCTGAATGAGCAACAAAAAAGTGGTGTATATATATACAACAAGAAATGTATATATATTAGACTAACGATTGTTTAATCGCCCATTTTTACTGACTGATTAATAAATTAATCAGTTCATTTTTCAATTAAAATTGGAGGCATTATTAACATGAATTCTTATCCAAAGTTTGCCATATTAATATTGCAAACCATTTTTTCTTTTTCTTTTTCACCCAAGCTTACGTGTTGTCTGTATTGTATTAGGGTCATAACACTGGGAATGACGACTGGCATTGGGAACAACGAATATTAAACACGTTTGAGTGAAAGATGGCCAAACAAGGAAATGATGAATCACTGCCGATTGATCGATTACCAAATTACTTGGCGGTTATTTCAGTAATCCATTATCATCTATTAATCGATGAATCATTTGCAGCTCTAATGTGTACGTGTGCACCCAGGATGGCGATTGCTTTGCAAGTAAATTAACGAGTTGTTATTGCTCCATTTATGACGTCGGGGAATTTAATTATTTTTGTTGCATAAAACCTCCACGACTTGGTAACACTTGACCAAACACTTTCCCCGACAGACTCTTACGTTTTGTATCGCTGTATGAGCAAAACATCCGCGGCATAAAGCGTAGCAAAACATAAACTCCACACACTGACGCCACTCAAAACAATGATGGCAATAATCAAAAACAGATCTCTAAAGATGTGCGGTCATATAATACTCTCAAATCGACCCTGCCTTGAGGGATTAGTGGGAGGTAAAAGAAGCAGAGACATGCAACTCAAATGATGTGACAGCATTTATGAATGGTCTGGATTCAACCTTTTGACCCTAAATAAAACAGCACAGGATCAGGGCCTCTGTTGAAGGTTGTTATGCAAATATAATAAAGTGCTGATGTTCTTGTTAAAAGCAACGTCTATGACATCACAGTGCAATTCCTAATGATTGTCACTGTTTGCCTGTCCACAGGCACTTCCTGTTTAAGACGTCGTCCGGGACGACTCCCCTGTTCAGCAGTTCGTCTCCGGGCTACCCTCTGACCTCAGGCACGGTGTACTCTCCGCCACCTCGCCTGCTGCCCCGGAACACGTTCTCCAGGTCGGCCTTCAAACTCAACAAGCCGTCCAAGTACTGCAGCTGGAAGTGTGCCGCCGTGTCCGCCATCTCTGCTGCCGCCTTGCTGGCAGTGCTGCTCTCCTACTTCATTGGTACGTCCTCAACTCAGTCATTTTGAGAAGAAGAGAGTGACATCTTGATAATGATCAATAGTCAAAGCTCTCTCTCTCTCTCTCTCTGTCTCTGTCTCTCTCTCTCTCTCTGTCTCTCTCTCTCTCTCTGTGTGTGTATACACATTTATTCTCTCTCTCACATCTCACTCTCTTACCTTCTGTCTTTCTCTCCTCTCCATCTCTCTCAACCTATGTCCTCTCTCTCACTCTCCCCTCTCTCCTCCCTCTCTCTCTCTCTCTCTCTCTCTCTCTCTCTCTCTCTCCCCCTCCCTCTCTCCCCTCCCTCCCCCCCCCCCCTCCCCCCCCCCCCTCTCTCTCCCCCTCTCCCTCTCCCCCTCTCTCTCTCTCTCCCTCTCTCTCTCTCTCTCTCTCTCTCTCTCTCTCCATTTTCTCTCTCCATTCCCCTCTCTCTCTCCCTGTCTGTCTGTCTCTTTCTGCCTCTCTCTCTCTCTCTCTCTCTCTCTCTCTCTCTCTCTCTCTCTCTCTCTCCCTCTATTTCTCTCTCTTTCTGTTTCACACATTCATGTTCTCACTTTTGCTGCCTTTTCCATTCTTCTACTTCTCTCCTCACCACACCCGCTGTCTGGCTCTCTGCTTGAACGTGTTGATGTGTATTTCTCTCCCTACCGC
>OMKY01238469.1:0-11383 GCA_900302395.1 Bregmaceros cantori | reverse complement strand
GTGTGTTTCTCTCTGTGTGTTTTGTGTGTGTTTTTCTGTCTGTGTGTTTGAGTGTGTGTTTCTCTCTGTGTGTTTTGTGTGTGTGTTTCTGTCTGTGTGTTTTGTGTGTGTTTTTCTGTCTGTGTGTTTGTGTGTGTTTTTCTGTCTGTGTGTTTGTGTGTGTGTTTGTGTGTGTGTGTGTGTGTTTCTGTGTGTGTGTTTCTGTGTGTGTGTTGGTGTGTGTGTTTCTCTCTGTGTGTTTTGTGTGTGTGTTTCTGTCTGTGTGTTTGTGTGTGTGTTTCTGTCTGTGTGTTTGTGTGTGTGTTTCTGTCTGTGTGTTTGTGTGTGTGTTTCTGTCTGTGTGTTTGTGTGTGTGTGTGTGTGTGTGTCTCTGCCCGTGTGTTGGTGTGAGTGCATCAGGGTCCATTCCTTCAGCTCTTCCATTAAAACAGTATATTTCTAACATTTCTTAGTTGGACGCCCTCCATGACAACCACTAAGGCCGAGGCTTTTAATGGACTGCACTAGATTTACTTATGTTTCATGGTGTGTGTGTGTGTATGTGTGTGTGTGTGTTTGTTTTTGTGTATTTATTTGAGAGTGTATTTGCCTGTGTGTGTCTGTCTGTGTGTGTGTGTGTGTGTGTGTGTGTGTGTGTGTGAGAAGAATAGTGAGTGGCACGCTCATACGTTGTGTGTGTGTGTCAGTGTGTGTGTGTGTGTGTGCATTCTAAAGTTCTCTGGTAACACAATATCTTCTGCGTAGCATAAAGTTTCAGTGGAACGACTAAATGTGGACTGAAATTATTGACAGCGACGAGGTGATGAGACAACGGAGTGAAGATGTATCTGGTGTACCTGCGGCCGGAAAGAGAGACCAGACAAAGCGTGACACAAGGCATATTTCTGGTTGGAAGTTGGTGTGTGTCGTGGACAAAGTCTAATGTGTTTGTAGTAGTAAAGGCCCAAACTCAAACTCAAACTCAAACTTTATTTATTTGTATAGCACTTTTCATGCAGAGCAACACAAAGTGCTTTACAGAGACAGAAACATTGAACAGAACAACGTCACCCACAGCCTCCCAAATCAAACACACTCGCGCACACACACAGACACACACGCAAACAAATACAGTGGGCTGATGTACCGATGACAGTAACATCCTAGTTATAAGCTAGATCAAAGAGATGTGTCTTGAGCTTTTTCTTAAAAACATCGACAGTCTCCGCGGCCCTGAGGGCCTCCGGAAGATCATTCCATAGCCGAGGGCCATAGAAGCTAAATGCGGCCTCTCCATGCGATTTGGAGTTAACTCGTTAACTCGTTATCGGTTTTATCTGAGATCCACTCGGCTGTGTAGAGCTCGTCTCGTAGGGCATAGTGACTGGACTGACAGTAATAGACTAGCCGGCTATGGGGAATGATATCGTGACGTTAGGCGAGGAAGCCTGCTGCCATTTCAGATGGAGCGCGCCTGCTGCTCCACCTGCATTTCCGCCTCCGGGTGGAGCTTGTGACAGGCGGGGAAGTTTACATTCACCGCATGTGCGCGCGCATGTACACCACGATCCACTGGATGTCTATGCATGCATGTTCGCGTGCACAGCCATGCCCAGCCGTGCCCAGCAGCGGGACATGCACACGTCTCAGCGCGTGTGCTTATCAACGCGGGCTGCTCCGCTGTGTGTGTTGATGTGTCTGTGTCTGTGTGCGGCGGGATTTGCAACGTCTCTGTAACGAGGGTAAACATGAATATTTCATTTCATTATATTCTCGATACGGACCATTTCTACCACCTAATGTACTTTTTCTATTCTATTCATGTTTAAATTGAGGTGTGTATCAACAGTGCACATTTGATGCAAGTGTCCTTCGGTCGTGTCCACGAATGCACAGATATGCGTGCGTGATTGCGCAGATACTTGTGCAGGTGCACCCAGCCGCGCAAGCGGCACCAGAGGCCGCTCCTACTACGTATAATGAGCTCCTCCCGACTGCCTATAAACACCTCGGCGGGGGAGAGTCAGGGTGGTAACGGTGTTCAAACATCTCCAACCTCCAGTCATCCTTTGCGTTGCTTCTTTAAACGTTATTGGCAGCAACCCCCAGTTCGTTTCACAACCACCACATCCTCCCCTTTTTTTAAATCACGCACACACTCCCCACTCAGCCCAACCACTGTTACGGCCGCCTTCTACTATGAGGTTATACCGTACTCAACCAGCTGGATGGCGCTATCAAGCTCAAGGTTCTTCATATGCGTGATCCAGGTAACACCATCGGCCATCGACTGCCTATTAACCCCTCGGCGGTGGAGAGTCCGGACGGTAACGGTGTTCAAACATCTCCAACCTCTCGTCATCCTTTGCGTGCGCTCTCGGCTCACGTGATGCTTTTTTTTTTGCGTTGTGTCTTTAACTTTATTGGCAGAACCCCCGGTTCGTTTTACACATTAGTGCACTAGTGGAAAAGGGTGTTTAGAACCGATTAACAATATAATGAGTGCCTCACACAAAAGCTGCGTCCAAAATCGTATATATACTATATTGTGCACTCACTTATTGTGCACTCAATATTTCGGATGCTAGAGTCGGTGCTGTCAAAATGATCGTAATACATATAATTATAAAAAATATATAATTATAAAATTAAACAATCAGAAAAAGTCAAACGTACTTTATTTATATATTTATTTATAACTATTTGCCATGTTCAGTCGGTATTTACTCCCGCTGTGCCATGCTTTAGTAGGCCATTTTATAAACATCTTGCTATGCATTGTGGGTTATATTGCTTCGTCTAGGGTACATCCGATGCTCACTACTTTTTGCGGTGTATTGTGGGATACTTTGAGTGCACTATATAGGGTGCATGGAGTATTTGGACAACCCTACATGAAAGAAATGGTGTGCGCCCCATATAGTGGACTATATAGGGAATAGGGGGTGATTTAGGACACAGACACGGACACATGGGCTGTGTCCGAGATCGTTCCCTATTCCCTACTCCCTACCCCCCATATAGTGCACTCACTTATAGTGCACTCAACTACACTAGAGTTGCCACCTTTGGAAATTATTATAAAATATAATTATAAAAAATATAATTATAAAAAATATAATTGTAAAATTCAACAATCATCTCAAAAAGTCAAACGTACCTTTTTTGTCGCAGTCGGTCGCTATTTACTCCCGTCGTGCCATTTTTTTAACTTTAGATCATTTGAAAAATGTGTCGCAATTCATTATGGGTTATATTGCTTCGTCTAGGATACATCCAATGCTCACTAGTTTTGCTGTGCATTGTGGGATACTTTCAGTGCACTATATAGGGTACATGGAGAATTCGGACACCCCTACAAAATGGCATGCGCCCCATATAGTGCACTATATAGGGGAAAGGGGGCGATTTTGGACACAGCCATGGTTGTTGTTGCAAATGCAAACCCAAAATGTAAATGCATGGAGGAAGTTGCTGCGCTGTATAAACCTGAATTGATCAAACACCATTTTATTGGCTGTGTGATGGATGGCGTCTCCGTCTGGCGCGACCAGCGAGTGCTTCTGGGTAGTTACCGGTGTCAAAAAGTTACATTTCTCAAAGTGTAATCCACTTGACACCGTCCAAGTGGTGTACAGGCTCTCTGATTAGACTTTACTTTCAACTTTATTGTCCACCAAGCAGATCCGTCACAGCGAGGAGCCAGCGAGCGTCTTACCCCCGCAGCCAGTGTTGTACTAATCGTATTAAAGGCCGTTTTAACAATTCCGAAGATTAAAATCCTGCCAGTAGCCGCCTTGTGCAGCTTTTGGAGTTTGTCGGAGCCTATTCAGTGATATAGACGAATTTCCGCTCTAAATAAAGGGGGCTGACATTTGGAAAATACGACTTGAAGCTACTCATGACTCGATGTGGTCATACGTTCTTCTGGACCAATGGATTATTTAATAATGCTTCTTCTTCTTCTTCTTGTCGTTTAACGGCGATCGACACTTGACTAAGCAGGTCATTCACGCCGGTTTTACAAAAATTCCAGAGCAAGCTGCTTTCACAGCCTACTGCGTTACCACCATCAGCAGTCAACAGTCAAAAAATCGAAAACTAGAAATGGTACAGACATGTTACAAGGACTCTCAAAAACAATCCTTCAAGACACAGTGCCAGGTGGAAGGAGGAGAGGAAGGCAAAGGAAGCGATGGGAAGATAACATCCAAGAATGGAGAAGTTGCAGGCTGAGTGACACCATGCGAGTGGCCGAGGACAGAGAGAGATGGAGAGAGCTAGCTGCAAAGTTTTCAGTGGCACCCTAAAGGTCACCCAGGCTAGTGATTATGATGATGACGATGATGAAGAAAACGTGTCACTTTCTTTTTGTCTGTTATAATGTTACTACTACTCTTGTGTTACTATGTTCACTGAACCAATCTCCACGTGTGTACATTTATTGAGATCTGCGACGTGGTGTATAAACCATATTCCGAACTCGGAGACGATAGAAGCTGATCAGTAAGCCAGCTCTCCCTTTCCTGAGCTCTGTGAAATCCATGAACCCAGCCATAATACGTGACCCCAATAACAATCCTTCACATCAGGGTTTATAGCCATTACACCGGGATCAGTACTACATGCTAAAACCACCTTCTGGATCTATAAAAAAGGTCGAAGGTCATATTGACTACCTCCAGACAGGGAAATGAACAATAACCCCAACAAAGACACCTTCAATAAGTATTTGCGACAGTCGATCGCTATTTACTCCCGCCACGCCATTCGTTTGCATTTTTAATCTGTTTCACAATACATTGTGGGTTGTATTGCTTCGTTGCTCACTACCTTTCACGGTGCATTGTGGGATACTTTGCGTGCACTCTTATGGGGTACATGGAGAATTCGGACCCCCCTACAAAATGGCGTATGGGGAATAGGGAGCGATTTCGGACACAGCCAGGGTTTCTGGGCGTGGCTAGGGCATCATCCAGGCCACTTTCAGTGCACTGGAATTTAACCAACAACTTTGGCCAGCGCTCCACACACTAAAAATACTGCACCAAGTTCTCAACTGTACCATTCTAGATGCAGCACCTGTCCCACTCCCCTCCGTCGACTTGAATCGCGTCCAAGAACGCGATCAATAAACGCTACGTCTTTGTCTTAAACAAAGCCGTTACGGTCGGCCTTTCTTCAGTGGTGTTTGGAACAAACCCCCGGAGATGAGACATCACGGGACTGAAATATCTGCCCCTAACTCACAACAACTTCCTGCTCTGCGGCTTCGCTAACAATGAGCAATTGGAGACCTTTAATGAAATGGGAGTTTTAGTACTACGGGGAAACCGGCAGCACGCTGCGCCAGCAGGAATATACCTGGGGCGGAATGCTTTTACCGGCCTCCGCGACAGATGATCTCCGTCACGCCGCTATATTTATATTTCCGAAACATGGCGCGCACAGGACGCAATGGTTTTAAGTGAGAATAAAATACATTTGTGAAAAAACAACTCAAGTACGACTACAAAGTAATGAATCAAATATCTCCTCGAGTTCAGTAGAGTAAAGTATTTTTGAATAATTTTACACTATACATATCCCTAGTATTCCCTACCACCTACCATCGGTGCGCAAAAAAAGTAATGAGCCTGTTTTGGGAAAAGTAAGGAGTAGAAGTACTGGTATTTTAAGTGTCGGTCGCCGTTAAACAAGAAGAAGAAGAAGGTTGCGCACTGCTCACCTACCTCAGCCCATCATGGCGGTGAGCAGCGCAGGTTCTCCAGCAACACGTTGCCTTTTAGAGTGACATCTTTAAAAATGACTCGAAACTCGATTCGGACTCGTACCCTAAAGACTTGGACTCGACTCAGACTCGACCCCTAAAGACTCGGACTCGACTCGGACTCGTGAGTTTGAGACTCGTGTACATCTCTGCAGAGAAATAACACTTCTGAAAAGTACAAATTGCGTTTGCTTGATTGCTTTTTCTCAATAAAAATATATTTTAAAAAAAACTTCTTAAGTACAGTAAGAGTATTTGTTCTTTGTTACCATCTCTGCCCGCCAGTCAGATTGATTGAACGCTACCAATATGACAGATGGTTAAAACTTTATACGTATTTCAAAACATTTCACTCTTTGCCACGGGGGCATTTCTCATTTTTCTCCTCCAGGTACTTGACAGACACGAGCGGAGCGATGGCGATTCAGGAGAGATACTCCTCGCATCACCGGGCAGCGGAGAGACGGATAGCTCGGTGATTGCCTCGGGAGAAGGTGTAGTGTATGTGCGGGGGGAGCGACTCTTTCACGGTGAATGATAGGAAATGGATCTCCGAAAGAAAGAAAGATGGATAGAAGAGGATGGTGCATTTCTCAACACGCAGGCGTTTTCAGGAGGTCAGATTCTCCCGGAGATCTCATCAGGCCGTGACATACAGTCCTTCATGTGACAATAGATTTGAACCAGGCTCTCTCTTCAATAACCTTTCAAACACCGGCCTCACTACACCATCTGGGGGGGGGGTTAGGGAGTTCATCACTGCCCTCCATGTTGCTATGCCTGCTACAACAGGCGGTGGATTTCTGGTTAGGGCCGGCACGATAAGAAATCTTCCTCAACGCTGAATCGGTTTATTTTAAGATTTCCCCTGGGGTATCCAGCAAAACTGTCACACTTCGCGACTAGAGCCAGAGAGAGATCAAGAAACCAGGGCCCCAAGAGATCTGCTCATGAGGGATCTGCCGAGATGGACGAGATGGGGGTGGCGACCCACGCAAATCCCATTACACCACCGACGAACGTGTTTTGGGGGTCTAATTACTCGCAACCTTCGAAGATAGGATCACAATGGAATAAAAATGCAACACCAATGCGAATACACCCGTCCAAATATCAATAAATCTGGTTTTATTCAAATATCGAATAATACAAAATAATACACCATACTGGTGCCAGTTCTGACTTATTTTTTTATTTGATGATGTATAGGGAGGATTGCCCTAATGTGGGCCATTTTTTTCCAACTTCCTAATCTGGGATAGTCAGCTGCCTAATGTGGGACAGTGAAATGTAGTGTTAAACAGTTGAGCTTAATTTTAGACACCTTACCATAGTTTGGTTTTTACCAGTTTCACTGATATTCATTAGTGTAGGGAGGAGCCAGAGCCACTGGAGCTCAAGTGTCCCACATTGGGCAGTGGCCCAATTTAGAGCAATATACCCTATATCCTAGTCTGGTCATCTCATGTTAGCAAACAGCACCCATTTTCTACTGTCAACATGCCCCCTACAGTTTGTTTGACGTCATCAAATCACCCCAGAAACCGAAGAGGTGCATAGAAACTGGTCTGAAATGGATTAACTATGTTCATACTGTCTGACATAAATGCTTAAAATTATACTTGTTTCTTATTCAAGACAGATAATGGTTTTTAAATACCTTGACATTTCTCATATCTGCCATTTCGGACCACTGTAATAGGAATAACCATGTCATGGACTGTGGCAATGCTAGAATCATCACATCAGAGAGCAACAGATATCAACGTTGGGTAAAAGAAGCAATAGAGATTAGGAAGCGTGACAAATGACTCCATCAACAGAGCAGAGGGATCGTACACTCTCTCTTGCATTTGGAATTCGATCCTACAACGGCCCCCACAGGGGGGTGGGCGGAGACGAGCTGGCAGGAACGTCGGCCGGCGCCCGCCCGCAAGGAAGTGATATAGCTACGGCGTCACCATGACAACAGGACGCCAACTCCATGAAGAAGGCTGCAGCCGAAACTGTCGAGGTATTTAAAAACCTTTATCGGTCTTGAATAAGAAATAAGTATCATTTTATGGTCTGAAATGGACTCTTAGCAGATTACTCTGATTCACGGCTCAGACACACAGCTCCCCTGCTGCGTTCCTCTATTAGCTATCAATACATGAAAAGAACAAACTCTCTGCTCTTTAAAAGAAAGATTAACGCAACATGTGTAATGGAATCTCTTTCCACCGGGTTGCGCCGACTCAAGTCGACACACATCGGGGTATAAACAGTTGCCAGGACTTTTGTTCCAAATGAGTCTGCTCTTTTAAAACGACATGAAATTGCCATCTCTGGAGCCCATAGTGTGTGGAGCAGTGGGGGCGTTTGACAGCTCAGAAAGCCATTAAAGTTGCAGGGGATGAGTCATAAGTCGATGTGACCTCGCAATAGTGAGCGATTTCGGACACAGCCAGTTTGTCAGACAGACAATACATTATTAATGGACGGATCATTTTCACAAAATATATAGACGAGTTTACGTGCGAAACACTGGGGGGAGTCATTTTGTCCCGCGCTTCTGCAGGTCACTTCCGGTGCCTATATGTATGTATATAAAGTCCGGTAGAAGGCCGCGGTACGTGGACACAAAAACACACAAAACGCACACCAGTTCAAAATCCGACCACTAGATGTCGGTCTGTGATGTCAGTTACACATGACTCTCCTTGCTTCGTTAACCGTTTTGTATAAATATTGATGAAATGCAGTCAAAATCCTACTTGAAGTTACTCACCGAGTGGTCACGTTCTTCTGGACCAATAGGCTGACTGTTAGCTTGTTACCACCACAATTTTTAAATAACCCTGTAGGTGTGTGCTCCCACCAAATAGACATGTTGAAAAATAGCCAAATACACGGCAAGTAAATGTCAATGACACCGGAAGTGACGTTCAGAGACAGGAAGTACCCCCCGAACTTGTCTATTTATTTTGTATTTTTATGTTTTTTGGTGGGGGTCACCACAAGCGGCATATTTTCATACCGTTGACAGCGTTAGTGTTACCCACTGCGCCACGGGGGTCAGCCCCATAAGAATGCAGAGTGGAAATCAGGGCTTTGAACCGGTTCAAGGAACGAAAACGAAAACCGGGAACTTTTAGTATTTTCCAGGGAACAGAAACGAAACCGGAAACGTTATTATTTTTTATGTTCCGGAACAGGAACACTTATTCAAAAATAAAGGTAACCGGTTAATAGCGGTTTTATTTCGCTCCTCAAACGAGGGCACTTGGGGATAACTTCAGAAATAAAACAAGAGTATTTATAAAATCTACGATGCAGCAGTGAAGTAGGAATCGCTGCAGGACTCTCTGCGGCGTGTCGTTGTGGGTTCGCCCCGACACGCAACGAGACCTCGGCTGTAGAGCGCTACCAGTGGGCCTCTGTAGCGAGTCGCATTGGGTTCGCCGCAACTTATATTACATAGCATTAAACAGCCGACAGGAACGAAATTAACCGTTCCGGGAACAATATTTTTTTGTTCTAACCGGTTCAGGAACGTCAATTTATTGGTGGAACACATAACCGGAAACGTTATAATTCTGTTTCTGTTTGGAAAAATAATATTGGTTCAAAGCCCTGGTTTATAGTCAAGAAAATACTTTCTCACATTGTGTCCAGTGAAACTGCTGTCTAATTTTTCACACAGCACACACCGGCAACACCTCCATCACAACCACCAAAATAAACTCCTGGAGAATAATGACAGAAGCGAAGCCCGCGCCGCCGTCAGGTGAGTCGTACTGGCAGATGAAAGACACGTTTCCTTAATGGACGCTGATGGACGGAGCCGCCCGCTGGTGCAAGGCACTCAGACAGCGTCTCAACTTGTCTTCGTCTTTAAAAGTCTGTCTGCTCTCCCTCCTCCTGCCTGAGGCTCAGCTTACGTCCTGGAGAAAAAGCTAAGCATGCACTCCTACCAACAGACCATTATCCAGAGATGGCAAAACTATCCAGATGTCTTACTTGAGTAAGAGTAAAATACATTTATAACAAAACAACTTGAGTAGGACTACAAAGTACTGACCCAAATATCTACTCAAGTAAAGTAAAAAGTACAACCTGAGAAATATACTCAAAAAATATTTTTTTAAAGTAAAAAGTACATGCTCTTAATTGTACCCAAAAGTATTTTTCAAAAATACAAAAATACATTTGAATAACAACTTAGCCTAATTTACTTCACTTAAGTAAATCATGCTCCCCTAACCTTTTAAAGTTGTTTGGAAAAAAAAAGTACTTTTCCCCGTTTGGGAAAAGTAAGGAGTAGAAGTACTGATATTTTTGTTAAAAATATACGTAAAAGTAAAAAGTCGTCAAAGAAAAAAATACTTCTAAAAGTACAGATACTTGAAAATTCTACTAAAGTACAGCACTTAAGTATATGTACTTCGATACTTGCCATCTCTGCCGTTATCAGCTGGCAACAGGCCAGAGAGAAGATGCTACACATTGGAGCGGAGTTGAAGTTTACGCGCCCAAAACGAATAAGAATGACTTTTTGCTACGCTGTCTGAAATGCACTTCTGTCTGTATAGCTGCCTAGGTAAAGTCATTGTAGTGGACCGAAGTGGCTGAATTTGTCACATAAAGCGCACACCGGTTCAAAATCTGCTTACCACAGCTCACTCTGTGACCAGTTCACATTATACATATCCAGCCCGCTTGTTGAAATAGTCAAGACAAGACTTGAAGCTACTTACTGGTGTGGTCAGATGCTCTTCTGAACCAATGGGGTGGCTGCTTCCACTAATAACTGTACTCAAAAATGAGTAAATGGAACGGGTTGCACATATTAGTGAATCATGCGTTTGTGGGGCATAGATCCGCATTAGAACATTTGGGTGTGGAAAAGCACACTGCAAATTACCACCATCATGTTTTAAGAAAGCAATAGTTGGAAGTCATATTTTTACTGGAACTACCTGCTGAACTCTAGGGGCTGGGCAATATGGCCAAAAATTGTATTCCTATATACTTTCTCATATCTCAATATCGATTCGATAAATACATCTTTTTTTTAGACTATGGGTCACTGTGAACAGTATTTTCTTTCTTGTCTGACCCACCAATAAAAAAAATCATTAATAAATCATTTTCTTATTTTGACTTATTTATGAATGTTCTTTAGAGTGCCAAAGAGATGTTTTTGCGTATTTCATTGCCGAAAAAATAGATGCAGGCAGTACCGCTTTTGACCACGAGGTGGCGACATACACCGCCTCGGGGGCCTAAGTATCCGCCTCTATAGTGGTGCCGTATACCGCCACCGGCCGGACAAGGTCAGTATTGCACCTGCATTTATGAGAGACCCGCCGCTATTCCAGGCCTAGCGGCCGCGAGCCAACGACTAGGGAGGGTGGCTCTATAAACATGAACATAGCGCTCCAGCACTGCTGTCCAGAGCCCCCGCCAAATTCAAAATTTGGTGTGGTCAAATTTGTGAAATTATGACCCCCCCTCACACATTAACCAATAATTATCCCAGCAATATACATTAAAACATCCATTAGGAAAGATCTTTAAATAGGTTAAACGGCCTGCTAAAATTGGAATATTGGAAAAACCATAGGCTCCGTGTTCCAAAACGCAGCACGC
>OMKY01238437.1:0-16612 GCA_900302395.1 Bregmaceros cantori | reverse complement strand
GGATCAAATCGCACGATTGTTGTCTCAGAACCTTTGTGGGTTTATCGGCATCCACAGCTATGCTCAGCAGTAATGTATTTCACTATCTCCACTTGTAGCAGAATGTATACCAAGAGCAGAGATGGAAAAAGTACCCACATTTCTTACTTGAGTAAGAGTAAAATACATTTGTGAAAAAAACAACTTGAATACAACTACAAAGTATTGATCCAAATGTCCATTTGAGTAAAAAGTGCAGGCTCAGAAACGTACTCAAAAAGTATTTTTACAAGTAAAAAGTACAGGCTCTAAAATGTACTCAAAAGTACTTTTGAAAGTATAAAGTACAAAGTAAAAAAATGAATTTTTATTTAAAAGGCACTTTTTCAATGCTAGTTTTACAATATTCAAATGTTTGAATACATTTACACAAAACCTAGCCTAACTTACTTCACTTAAGGTTGGTAAATTCCACTGCCAAAAATTGAACTTAACATAAGAAACATTCTCAAATCATGTTCATAGGCCCAACTCCTAATAAAAATACAAAAAAGTAACAAGGCTGTTTTGGGAAAGATAAGGAGTAGAAGCACTGATATTTCTGTTAAAAATCTACTGAGTACAAATTAAAAAGTCATTGGAGAAAAAAAGTACATGTAAAAGTACAGATACATGAAAAAATACAGTACTTAAGTATTTGTACTTTGTTACTTGCCATCTCTGAGTTGTGATCGTTCTCCAAAGGTGCCGATCTGATGTTGTTGTAGTGTTGTAGGTCGAGTCCTGACCAGTTGTAAATGTTGTCACGCCATCGTTTCAGTTGTCTGCCTCTTCTACTACCTTCCACTCGTCCTCATCCTTCAATGCTTCTGGTCCTGGTCTGATCATCCCTGAGGAGTCATGCATACACCTTTTTTTGTTTTGATAATCCTCTGTTCACGTACCGTTGCTACCTTACACTTATAACTGATAATTGGTTGTGAATGCATGTAATGCATTCCAACCTATGTTATTCGTGACCCAAATTTTAGTGTTATTTGTTTATTTATTTATGTATTTATTATTATTCCGACGTTTTTCGGTTTGCTTCTCCTCAGACAGTTTACAGCACATCTCTGGCGGTTTTCCGGTAATTTCCGGAAAACCGGGACAAAAATCCCATAGGGATAGAATGGGGGAGAAATAGACGAGGTTGCCACGACCACATTTTTCAACGTACGCACACCAAATTCACAGGGGTGGTAGACAGGCCACATGCCAAAAGCCATTGAAAAAATGAAGCCGACCAGGTGTGGCCAGACCCAACACAATGGATTCGAAAATTATCCCATAGAGTTTGAATGGGGGAGACAAACAGATCTAACACACTGACTGCAGACATGAAAAGACCCCACACATAGACATTAACCTGGCATGGCCAGACCCAACACATAGACGTTAACCTGGCATGGCCAAACCCAACAAATAGGTGTTAGCATGCGGCATTCACAACCATGCAAATTCTTGGAATTGCACTTATAGTTTGTAATGGTTTTCAAACTGTTTCGTTCAGCTTTATTCCCCAAGTGACAAAAAGTCCTGTGTGACCCCTTACAAAGGTGTTGTTTTCAACCATTATTTCTACAGAATGGCATTCCAAAATTTAAAATGTTAAATGAAAACACCATCAAAAGTTCATAGTGAAATTCTCCTTCTGCTTAGCCAAGTCGACAACATAGTTTCGCAGTATAGCTTAGATCCATGGATCCAAAAAAGGAGGTGAATATAGAAGGAACTAATCTCTTCCACACATTCGATTTTGTATACCCAAACCTTGGTTGTGTAACAACTCACATACCAGATTTAAACGGGGAAAGGTGGAAGTCACTATTTTCTTGTATCTTCACCCCTGTTTGGGTGCATAAGTCTAAGGTATACTAACAAAGTTGTTATGATTTCCTGGAGGGAAATGAGTTTGAATAATGGAACCCCAGGATTGGACAAACTATTACTAAGGTTTGGGTAACAAAACCTGTCAACCCTTTTAATGACAATGACAATTGATATCAACAGCAGATGATATTGCGAAATTATAAAGTCTTAAACGAGGCTGCCGAGGAGCGTCGAATGAAGCAATGAAGTTGTCCTTATGATCGAAGAACAGAGTTCAGAGTGCAGGTTGCCAGTGGAGCCCGGTGTGTAGGAGACGGAGGTAAGGTTCTGCAGGAGAAAGCAGGAACGAGTGGAACGATAATAATAATACTAACTAAAGATTGACGATCCACATGCAGTATAAGACTAGTTAACAGTTGTTTAGAACATAAGGTTGGCCTTCACAGGTAGTGTTCCTGATCAGAGACTATGAGTCGGCATCCTCCTGGTGCTGGAGTGCAACTTAAATGGAGGAGGACGTCCAATCAGGGGGGTGCCCGGTAGTTGTAGATCACCATCAGGTGTGGGTGTGCGATCTGCCTACAATGTGCACGGCTGTGTACCGCTTGCGGAAGAGCGGCTCTTGACAAAAGTATCGCTGCGTGAAGAGCATGGGGGGCACGCACTATTCTGAAATAACTCCAGACCAATCACCTGCCGCATCTCAAAACGATTCGGTTAGGGTTAGAGTTAGGTTAAGGTTAAGGTTAAGTTTAAGATTAAGATTAAGGTTAGGTTAGGTTAGTGGTATGTAGTAGGAGGTTAGGGTTAGGGATTAGGTTAGGGATTAAGGGCTGGGGCTTTAGAGGGACCTTAACAAAATGAGCAGAACGTTTTGTTGATTCACATCATACATCATGGCAAATAATACGGCAAAATTATTTTCGGAATGCAGAGGCTTTGAAATGCAGACGTGTAACCCAGAGCATGCAGGCAAGATTGGTATGAATCAACTCAGCAAACATCAGGGAAGAACATATTTTAGTATGACTTTGGTGTTTCCCTGTGACCTTCAGCTTGATCATTCAAAGAAAAATGTTGTTGATGGACAAACTCCTCCAAGTTGGAGTAGGAGTCCCTGCAGTGTTTACCTCTTCGCTCCGCGCCTCTTGTCAGTATGTGTGCGTGTGTGTGTGTGTGTGTGTGTGTGTGAGGGGGGTGTGGGGTGGGGGGGGGGAGGGGGGAGTGGGGAGGGGGGGGCAGGAGACACACATTCCAAATAAGGAGCTTTGGAACTGGAGCCGAACATTGCCACGGCACATCTAAACTCTACTTTCATTCCCGAGAGGACCTCGGCGCAGAGTTGAGGTTGGGGGGTTTGTAAAGTGGTATGCATGAGTCTGTGTGTTGTGTGTCTGTGTGTCTGTGTATACATGTTTCAGTGTGTGTGTCTCTCTTTGTGAGTGATTGTGCAAAGTGTTGTTCAATTGTCAGAGCATCCACCAGCAGGGAGTGGCATAGTGGATAGAGCAGTCAAAACAGCCCCCCCTTCTAACCCCCTCCCACCACCACCACCTCCTCCTCGCCCCGACATCGCCAGCCGGGATGTTTAAAGCTCACGGCTCATTTTGCATCGCCGTTCTTCCATCTTCCTCCACCTCCCTCTCTCTCAGTCGCTCCAACGCCGGTCGGTGCTGCGGGGTCTTCCCTCTCTTCTCCTGTCTCCTCCTTCCAAGCCTCCTCTTTCATCTACATCCGCTGCCGGACACGCACTCCAGTCGGCCTTGTGAGAAGCACTGGCAAGACTCGCAGTGCAGGGCCGCGGGTCACCTGTTAAGAGGAAAAAATCTCAAGCCATAGCGGCCTAAAGAGAAGGAGAGGGAGCTCCTGATTCTGAGCTTTGTGTTCTCTGGTGAAGTGAGGACCCCCGGGTGACTGACAGCAATGGAGGCTATCAAGAAGAAGATGCAGATGCTGAAGGTGGACAAGGAGAACGCCATCGACCGCGCGGAGCAGGCAGAGTCCGACAAGAAGACAGCTGAGGACAAGAGCAAGCTGGTCAGTAGTGATGGAGTTATACTAGAATTCCATAATTCTCATATTCTTTGGAGATGTCATCCATGTTGCTACAGTTACTTATAAAAAGTATTCCGACAACAGCTTACTAATCACTCTTCCTAAAAGTAATTACATTGTTGATCGTTCAGCGATCGATTGTTTTATGTCTATACATCTTGAAGCAGCAAAGTACTAAAATAGTAACTAAAACTACTAAAACTAAAGCTAAAAAACAAAACGATTAGTAAAAGCCTGTCTTCTGCTTAATTAATAAGACATTATGATGCAAGTGCTGTATTTTTGCTTGCTCACACGTGTACACACATACACAGACTTCACTCTCACACACACACACACACACACACACACACACACACGTGTGTGCGTGTGTTAACAAAGTTAAACAAATTCTGAATTCAAACCATTGCAGTGTTTCGCCAAATCACAGTAGGTAACTCACAGTGGAATTATTACTTCGCAAATCACAGACATGGCTCATTTGCATGTCAAATGAAACTCAGGCGTCCTCCGCAATTATTCCGAATGACCAGGGGTCCATAGGTAATAAAGGTCCAGTGCGAATTGGGCTTTAGTTCATCTTTGTTCTTAGTGTATCTCCGGTTACTAGATTACTCAAATAGTTTTATAAACAACATGCACTGGGATCAACAACAATCAACAATGCATCCAGACCGCTTAGATTTACTCTTAATCTTAGGCCCCTGCTGATAGCGCCAACTTTCTTTTTAGCATCTATCTGGCTGACGGGAAGCCGACAGGAAGTAGCTGCAATCACAGGGAATAGTGGTTGGGGTGACTTCTTGAAATATGCAGGGAATAAAGATAGTTAGTGGCTAGGGGGACTTTAAAAACTTGGCAAATCCACAAGAAATGAAGATATCCTATGGTTGGTGTGACAATTGTGGAAGAAAATGACTTGGCCACGTAGGCCATTACCTGACTGTGCTTCCAAGTTGTTCTCTAACTAAAGAGACCTAGAAAACTGGACAGAGTCAAAGAGCAGCCATCATCGGGCTGCCCAAATAAAAAATGTCTACCCTGCTCAGATTTGGCATTAATATTTTTAATTTCAGCTCCCATAGGATCCCATTCATTCTGACTCGGTCGTTGGCGCCCCTGGCGGACAGTACCACCGGAAGAAGTCGTGTGTGGGGTGTCTCTCTCTCATACACTGTATAGCTCTCTCTATCTCTCCTGGTACCGGATATACAGGTACTTTCAGCAATGGCAGCGCGCAGTCGGGGGCTTCAACCCGAGTTTGATGAAAGCAATGGGATGATGTCACGCACGCTGTGTCTACTTTACATGTATATTCAGTCTATGGAGATAACCTATCTGCCATTATCCAATGCATGCGTTCACTCAGGACAGGAGAGAAATAAAGGCCAGAGACTGAGAGATGCTCTTGCTCTGAAGTAAAACTATGTGTACATCAGGGCTATTCAACTGGCGGCCCGCGGGCAAAATCCGGCTCGCCAATCAATTTTTTGCTGGCCCCCAGAGCAATCCTAAAAAAAAAAAAAGCCCTTTTAATGAGAAGTATGCTACTGTAATGAAAAGGTGATGTTTTCGCGTCGTGTCAAGTTGTACAAATAGGCCGGAGATTACTTAAGCGGGGGTGGGGGGGGTTGGTGCAGTCCGGCATCTGCTCCGGGCTTCTGACAATTTTTATTTGGCCGGAAAGTTGAACTCGTGTGCAGCCTGACAAGCCAGAACCAACGCATCGTCCACATCCGTTACCAGGATTTTTCTTTTCTTTCAGAAGATTCCTCACCATTGCTAGTGTACACATCTTGATAAAAAAAGCTGGGTGTAACATAGCTTAATGTAAAAAAAAAAAAAAAGCTTCCTTGGAGGAGGTCTGCATTCTTGGAGGGCATTTCTAGTTAATTAAAAGCCGGGTGCTTTTTTTGCATTACATTTTACTCATTTTACTCATTACATTTTAAATGATTATTAGTAATTTTGTACTTTTACTCGAGTACATTTTGAGATGGGTTTTACTCTTACTCTGAGTACAATTTAAGCAACGTAAGGATACTTTTACTCAATTACAATTTTTCAGTACTCTTTCCTGTTAGCGCCTAACTTGTGGAGCAGCACCATATCTAGTAGGCGCAGGGTGCATGACGCCATTCCATTGCTTTCATCAAAGTCGGCACATTGTTGTGTTGCCTTGTGCTGTCCTGTCTGAACACAGTGAGGCCTTATCTTTACGGTGGGGCTCAGTAAATGCTCCATGTCTTCTCAGATGAGAAGGAAGCATCACTTGTTCTAACGTGTGGCCGGTCATTGTCACAGTATTTATTAGGGCCCTGCCAGGTCGTGAGGGCGTTTAAAGGTTAAACACACACACACCCGGGTGTGAGCATGTAAAGCTCTTCTCGCTCACGGCTTCACCCTATACAACAACACTGAAGGCCAGGATCTGATGTAATCTGCAGGATTGGGTAGTAGCAAACAATGTTTGCAAAAAATTAACTAGTCGTTCTGTAACTTCAGTAACTGTAGTTCCTTCCAACTGTACTGTAAAATATAGACTCTAGAGTACTTAATGGAATAGGCAACTCAATCATGCCTGCACATTCTAGTACAGTGCAAGTAGAGAAGGGGGCACTCACCATTCCGAAATAACTACCAAAATAATAGTTTGAATCCCAAAAACGCTTATTTTGTTAGAGTTAGGTTAGGATTAGGTTAGAGTTACGGTGAATGTTACAGTTAGGGTTAGGGTAACGGTGAGGGTTGCGGTGAGGGTTGCGGTGAGGGTTACGGTGAGTGTTACGGTTAGGGTTTTGGAGGCACCCTAACAAAATAAGCAGCAGTTGTCAACATATTTTAGGCTGGGCTTCAGGTTGGCCTTTGATTGGTCCAGAGGTTGCATTCAGTTTCTGGCTTTGAGTCAGACTCAGGTTGTTTGTTCACACAAGACCAGGGAATTTTTTTTTCGGGGACTGGCGCAAGAGATATAAGACCAAAGAAACGTGTGTCAATATGTCTTAGTGCAGTACAGCAGTCGTTACGAGCAGGTTAGTCAATCCCGAGCAGTCTATGTACAGGGGCGGACAGTGTATGGAGCAGTCTATGTACTGGGACAATTTCTGGGGCAGTCTATGAACAGGGACAGACAGTGTCCAGAACAGTCCATGTAGAGGCACAGACAGTGTCCGGGGCAGTCTATGTACCTGGCAGTCTGTGTTCAATGAACACAGGCAATGACACAGCTGTGGGATGTAGTGGGAGTGGGCAGGGGTGTGTCATAGTGGGCAGGGGTGTGTCATAAAGTGACTATAATGGGAGTAATGGGGGACAGAAATGACATCTGGCTGAAGTACTCCACTGGGGAAAAATGGATCTACCACACACACGCATCACCCAGCGGTGAGACGAGGGCTCGGCTCACATTGTGTCACAAGCTGGAAATACAAGTGTCTGAGAACAGCTGATCCACCCCGCCAACCCCCCCTCATCGCTCCTCAGGAGGATGTGGGAGGTGACACACTAGCAGGGAGGGGGATCAGACACTGGGTGACTGATGCAGTCACCACCGTATCCCTCAGGGTGAAGTGTGCGTGTCACGCACTTTTAAATGAGACCCTTTACATAGTGTATTTGTAATAGAAATTATCAAGTACAAATGTGTTTTCCACTCATTGTCACGTACACACATATGCATTATGTAACTACCTAAAACAGGTCATGTTTTTGGGTCATAATGTGACATGCTTGATGTGTTGGACATGCATTGGTTCTGATAACATGTACAATCACTTCTCTATATTAGATAGCATGTTTCTGTGGAACGTGGGCATTTCCAGACAGCACATCCTAACAGACACTGTCTGTCCCTTCTTATATACTTTGGGTTTCAATAAACCTTTTGAGACCCATTCAACCAGTGTGCTTCCTCCCTATCTGAAGTCACCAAGGTTACTGGATATTGCCTTTAAAATAACAGCATTAGTCACTTCTAAGTTAAATCTTTCTGTGCTACGGACAGGAGAGGGATGTGATGGTTACTTTTGAAAAGTAATCCTATGTGGTTACAATTTGCTTGATGACTACTCTACTCTACGACTTTTAAATGAAACGTGAAACGTACCAATAAACATATGATTGAGGCTGTTTGGATTTTCAATTTTCTCTCAATTTAGGGTCAATTTAGGCACTATATAGATGAGTGGTGTGCTTGAAATCGGTTTCAAATCTGGTTTGTTGTGAAACGGGTTGTGCTGCAGGCACATGGACAAGGTTACAATCATAGCAATGATTGTATTTTTTCCACAAATTGATAACAAGACAGGATTATTGTAATCATGTAATACCTTGTAATAGTAGTTTCAAGGGACTCCAACTACCATTCCTTGTGATCTTATTACTGGAATTCAAGATATTTTCTGAATGTAGAAAATATGAATCACAACTCTACCGCTTTTTCACCCCAAGGACCCATTTTTCTGGGTAAAAGTAACTTGCGGACCCCTTCATTTAAATTATACCCACTTTTTTGCTGTTGCTAGAAATCAATAATATGACAGTAAGATTTGGAATTGATGTATTATCCATCTTTCTACAGGGATAACGCTATCTGAACTCAAGACGGCAATAATGAAGAACGTTGACTGTTATAGGAATTATATAGAGCTGACCTATACATTTAATATGGATTGTATATCTATCGCTGTGGCCGGCATGCAAATAACCTTTGACACAGATTATAAGTGGCTCACCAAGTATGTATACCCACTTTTTTGTTGTTTCTAGAAATCAATAATATGACAGTAAGATTTGGAATACTGAGGAAAAAATGCATAGAATCCCTTTAAAATGTTGATAAAATGTGTTGGTTTTGCTTGGTAGTTGTTTAATTTCTTGAAAAATTCACTTACTGCACCCAGGTGGTGGTAGGCTGTATCATGGTAAATTTATGTATTAACACATTCAGAAAATTTCTCACATTCAGAAACTGTTATCCCTCCACGAACCCCCTGTGGTGTTCCCCCGGACCCCTTCATTCACCAAGGGGAAGGCTCCAATCTAGTGCTGATCTGTTCTGATCTACCTTTGTTCTATTGATGCCTGCCAGACTGGGGGATGGAGGGGGCACATGCCCGCCCTTCTGTGATTGGCCGGCCACGTTGTGTCACCCCCTCACAGTGTGACCAATCAGCGACCAGCAAACGTAGCCACCGACGGCCACATTCCCGAACCACATCCGAATGGGTCCTGAAATCTAGTGTGGCCTGGCAATTTGCCCTCATGGAGAAACGATTTTCCGGGTGGATGTGCATGAGAACTGCGTCGTGCTGGCCAGTAAGCCAGTGGAAAAGGGGCTTTAGAGATCTGCTTTTGATGATGGCTATTATTGGTTATGAGCTCCTTGGGTGGTGTGCCTGTGTGTTTTCTGACATGGCTCCATGTCTTGTATCTATCACCCAGGGATCTTCTAAGTAAAGGTTATTACAGCACAGGGAGCGACGGCATCTCCTGGCATACAATCCCCAACAGAGAGATGGCATTTTAGGGGGCAGAATGTATGTGTGTACGTGTGTGTGTGTGTGGCGGGTGGGTCTAGTGGGGGAGAGGGGGGGGTGGTGCTGACAGAGTTGACATCTCTATTATGTTGCTGACCCCTCCTGCTCTCCCTCATGCATGAAGGGCGAGGATCCCAAGGCAGGCTCGCTGTCTCTGGAATTCATTGGAGACTTGAGGCACTGTGGCCACTCACCAGATTACTTGTAGAGCTCCTCCGGGGTCCTCTTCCGACACACGCAAAACAAAGCAAAGTGCTATCCCACTTCCACCACCAAATGTGGTGGATATTTTAAGGTGATATCCAGTACCAGGATTGCTTTTAATTTCATTTTGAATTTTTGAATGTCAATTTAGTATGAATTTAGGCATTATAGATAATTGATAACCTTGAATTAATGATCACATTCTCTTGTCAAATTGAACACATAATATTGTAATTCTACTAACTGCAATCTACATTACATATTGAAATTTTTTTAAAAAATTCGGCATCAGCGCCATTTTCATCTTCATCGGATAAGATTAGTCGCAAACTGGGTCAAATAGATCGAGCGTAGACATCGCAGACAAGCCGACGGGGGGAGGAGAACTCGCGGCACTGCAGACGCTGCGGTAGACACAGCGTCATTAACATGAATGACGGCGCGTTAAGAGTGTTGTCCATAGCCATTCCGCCAACGACACTCCCCTAGATTACATATTTATAATCATAGTTATAGTTGTGTTTTTTTTTTAACAAAACGTATTGGTGGGAGGTAAAAGAAGCAGTAGAAGTAGAATTTTCAAGTATCTATACATTTATAAGTACTTTTTTCTGTGAGTACAGTGAGTACTCAGTGAGTTCCGTGAATGAGTCAGTAGGGGGCGGTACTCGATAATGCACTGAATACAGTAACAGTTAATAAGTTGTTTTCATTTAGTCCCTGGGTGTGTCCCTCAAAACAAATATTGCCTGTTAAGTGCAAATTTAGGTTTTGTACTTTGTACTTCATACTTTCAAAAATACTTTTGAGAACGTTTTAGAGCATGTACTTTTTACTTTCAAAAATACTTTTTGAGTACATTTTTCAGCCTGTACTTTTTACTTTACTTGAGTAGATATTTGGATCAGTACTTTGTAGTCTTACTCAAGTTGTTTTACTTTACAAACGTATTTTACTCTTAAGCCCAATTCACACTTGTCTTATTACCTATGGAACCCTGGTAATTCGGAATAATTGCGGAGGACGTCTGAGTTTCATTTGACGTGCGCATTTCCGATGTCAGTGATTTGCAAAGTAATAATACCACTGTGAGTTACCTACTGTGATTCAGCGAAACAATGGTTTAAATTCTGAATTTGTATAACTTTACACACACACACACATCTGTGTATGTGTGTACACGTGTGGGCAAGCAAAAATATAGCACATGCGTCATAATGTCTGTTAAAATCAGCAAAAGACAGGCTTTTACTAATCCCGTCAGAATGTGTGGCAAAATAACACAGACGTGAGGGGGTAATTGTGAATTACCAGAGGTCCCCTCGTAATTCAATGGCAGCGCGAATTGGGCTTTAGTCAAGTAAGAAATCCCGGTACTTTTGCCATCTCTGTGTATATCTAACCATTCAATCCCCTATTTGGCAGATTCTCCCTCCAGTCTTTCTAAGTTGTGCTGCCCAGGTTATCTGCCACTACAAGTCGTGACCGCACCCGTTTCTGCTCTGAGTGAGTCACTCTGACTCGCAGCAGCTTCCAACCGCGTCACCGAGCAGTGTCAGAGGCTCGTCAGACACACATAGACATGTTTTATTATTATTGTTTCTGTATCAGTCACCTGCCTGTGGATGAAATCATTGTTGTGGATTAGTGATCGTCAGAGGCGGAAAAGGGACGAGGGTTGGTACATAGTTCATTTCAGCATTCAAAAAATATTACCCAACCAGAAGCACTCAGAGATTGCAAACCTGCACCTAACCCCTAAACCTAACCACTAAATCTAAACCCCTAAACCTAGCCTCTAAAATTAGTCTATCCTAAAATTAAAAAAGAGCTATTTGCAGGTTAATAAAAAAAGCAGAAAAGAAGTGCTCACGATGGGATTCAAAGTCGGGACGTTGTCGTTAAAGTCAAATACACTACCGCTGCACTATACAAGCTGATGCAGAGTAGGGTAGCAGACAACCTTAAGTTGCTGTCGGTGGCGCGTCCGCCATATTTTCATTCTGAAACATCCCGAATGATATTGGAAACGGTCAAAACGGTGAAAAATGGCATCGGACGTTTGGGAGACTAAATGCGGCTCGGGCGCAGCTGCGGGAGACACGCGTGACGTCACTACGGAGAACCATGTGAGCCGGTGTTCGTCAAATCAAACTTTATTTATATAGCACTTTTCATGCAGAGAAATGTTACTTATAGACTACAGAAATGCACCAAAATTGAATCACTTCAGTCTCAGCCTGCAACTTCCACTCTTGGATGTTATCTTCACGCTTTCTCTGTCTTCATCTCCTCCTTTCACCTGCCACTGTGCCTTGAAGGATTGGTTTTAATATTCCTTGGGACCTCAAGTAATGTCCGTAACATTTTAGTTTTTGTTTTTTGACTGGCAGCCGGATTGAGGCGCCCAATGGTCCGCATGTGGCCTGTGGGCCGTAGTTTTCAAATTTACAATTTTCTACATTCTACATTCAAGTTTCTCATCTTTGCCCGTAACTCTGTGTTTTCTGTGGATGTCTGCAGCGCTTTAAGCATTACCTGTGGCACTACCCTGCATGTGACAGTGTTTCTTCTTTTTCCTAGCTGGAAGATGAACTTCTAGCTCTGCAGAAGAAGCTGAAGTGCACCGAGGATGAATTGGACAAGTACTCGGAGGCCTTGAAGGACGCTCAGGAGAAGCTGGAGATGGCTGAGAAGAAGGCTGCAGACGTACGTAGGAACACACTCACATATACACAATAAGGGTGAAGGACTGAACGAACGGTTGTTTAAAAGTGCAAGGCTGTGTCCGAGATCGTAGTGAACATCATCATGCACCCGATATAGTGCGCTCAAAATCTCCTTGCAGTGCAAAATGTAGTGTACGACGGAGGTTCACTGCTCTATACCCATAATGCATTGCGGTAACACCAAATTTGAAAATTATAGAAAGGATGCCTCTCTTTCTTGCTTCTTCGCTGCTTGTTTTGGAACGTTCGGCACAGCAGCTGGGGCGGCGCCTCCAGTTGGGCGTCGCGTGGGTGGTCGCAGGATCTCCATCAGCGGGCGACTTCTTTATGTGTGCGGGTGTTACGCGCCATGGAGCAATCTCTTGTTTATTCCGATTGGCCGTATATATGGACATTTTGTCGTATTAGCCGGCCGGCTTAGACCACCTCTTTTTAATCCGCTTCAAAATGTTTTCCGATCAATTTGAAGCTGATCCGTGTAGGTGTATACATGAACACTTCTGATTCGCTAACATGATCAAGTAGTGAAGTTTTAGAATTAATCATGAGACATTAAAACCATGAAAAAAAACCATGAAAAAAATTATGATTTTTTCCCCATGTGAATTTCATAAAATCATCTGTATGAAACAAAGTTTTGAACTTTTTATATGAAAATCATCCTGGTTCAGCCTACAAGTGGAGATAAAAACAAATAATTATATAAAAATCAGTACGTAAAGGTGTGTGGCCATGGTGAAGTTTCATCCAAGAATCATCGAGATATTAATTCCATTGTACCGGACTTGCTATGCTTAGCATAATTTTTTTAACATTCCCTTGTGTGCGCCGGGCGTACCAATGGCGGAATTTTTCCGTTATATTTTTTTTTTCTTGGATAGCCCAATTTCTTACAATTCCAGTGGTGTGCCATTTGTCAACAGAATCTCACATTTTTAAAAAAAATGAAACCGTACAATGCCATACCTGACGTCTCGCGAAAAAGCCCCAGGCTGGCACTTTCCATTCTTGGCAATGGAGTTCATTATCTCCAGGCAGCGGGAAACGGTGGGCGATCTTTGGCGGCCAGTGATTGGTTTGTGCTGTTTGAGTTTTTTCCAGCTGGAGACTTACTAGTTACTTTAGTAAGTTAGTCTTTTGGTTAGTACTTAGTTACTTAGTTACTGTAACTTAGTTATTGACATCAATGCTGAACAAACATCTCAGTGGGTGTATCTGAAATCGCTCCCTATACTCTATATAGTGCACTCAAAGTATCCCACAGTGCACTGTGAAGATTTGTGAGTATCGATGAACCTTAGTCCAAGAAATATAACCCATAATGCATTGTGAAATGCACTAAAAATGACCTGAGTTATTTAAAAAACGGCAAATAGTTATAAATGTACTTTTGACTTTTTCTGATGTTTTTTGAATATACTATAATGTTATAATCATTTTCGACGGTACTGACTCTAATGTCCGAAATCTCAGTCATCGGTGTTGAGTGCACTATAAGTGAGTGCACAATATAGGGTTTAGGGGATAGGGAGCGATTTCGGTCTTAGCCAGTGAATGCTTCACAATCATTTCATTCCAAAATGGGTGAGAGAATAACTGCCTGTTTCATTAAATAAGAATTAACATAGTGCCATCACGCTCAGTGTTAAACGCCATTAGAGCCAGTGAATAAAACATGCTTACAGCTCATTCACTTTATTAAAACAACACTTTGCGTGGCCGACACAACGAGAAACAATGAAGAGGCCAACCACAGACTGTGTTTGATGTGTGTAGCTGACGCCGGGGCCAATAAGCTAATGCCAAATTCTTCACATTGCCAGCATTGCAGACGTCTCTGTAGTGGAACTGCATACACCAATTAGCACCAATTTTAAAGCCAAAAAAGCGCTCAACCGTTAGGTCGCCCCTAACCTTACCGTTTATGTCTTGTTTTCAATAGCATCCAACTTGAATAACATTCCACAAGAAGTGGCATCAAAGGACATTCCTGTTGTTGTTGTGGACATTAAACCATCACAATCACAATCAGAATGAAAATACAAGTAGAGTGGATATATCTACACATAACACTGTAAATATAATATACAGTAACACAATTATGCATACATCTGTACAATACAATATTTATATACTTAAGCATCGACATTTAAGCAAAAATAAAATGCAATTAATCACATTTTATTTTTGCTTAAATGTCGATGCTTAAGTATATAAATATTGTATTGTATAGATGTATTGTGTTATAGGGAATTGAATAGAAATATTATAAGGATCCAAAGTCTTTTTTTAGTAGAATGTGCACCATTAACAGCCACTACGGGGTTCCTGCAGTGAGTAGGCTTGGGAAGCCCTCTGAGAAAGAACATTCGATACATATCTAGACACGCTGGTTATGATTCAATTCAAAAACGATTTATTTGAAATGCAGAACGATTCAATACAATTGAATACCGTGTAAGATCTAAAGAGGTCCGTTACGCGATACTCGTTACTATGGCTATATTGCCGATTTTCAAGACACCAATGTATACACTATTTACCGGATCGGACCAAGCCGAGCAAGCATGCGCGCGCGTGTGTGTGGTACTCTTGTGGTGGCGCTGCTGCAGCTGTCACGCAGACGCACGCGCACAAAACACATCGGTCCGCGCTCCGACCCCCCCCCCACCCTCTACTGCTCTAACTCAACACAGCCCATGTACAAACACTTGCGTCTAGGTGTATGTGTGCGTGCGTGTGGGTGTGCGCATGCATGCGTGCGTGTATGTGTGTGTATAAAGGTGAGGATGGTGCGTACGTTGCATGCACGTGAAGGCAGGTCCGGATTAAGGTGGGTCTGGGCCCAGGGGCAAGGAGATTGCAAGGCCCCCCCACCCCTGCCTCCCGCTCCGAGCCCATACCAACCCAAGAGTCAAGAACAGTCGAAGTGCAATGTAAAGACTTGGAAAAGTGGACTGCAAATCCAAATTTACCACAGTCTTTAGCATTGTATTTGGGCATCTTTGTTCTTTTGGAATGAATGATTTGAATTGAACAAGTTCATCTGCCAGGCTCATGGTTAGATCAGTGGGATATGCTGCAGCAAGTGCTTCGGCCCTTGAAGTGAGCTCACTGATTGACATATTATCAGGCATGAAAAGAACATGATTGGTCTAGTGTGTGTATGCAGTTAACTGATGGTCAAGACAGGACACAAGCTTGTCAATTGGAACATTGAACGTTTCAATTCGAAACTTTTCTTTTCCACCTAATTTAACATCTGGCTCTGCACTTTCATCAGTTATATGTTTGCGCTTCTTTTTGCGCTGGAGATCATGTCTGTAGTCTTGGGAGACTGAATCAGTAACACTTAAGGCTGATCTTTCAAAATGGGCAAAATTGTCTCTCTGTGCTCAGGGGCCCTCTGGTTTTCGTGCTGCATGGCCCAGGGACCATCTGGTTGCCATATCCTGTAGCCCAGGGGCCCTTTGATTGCTGTCCCCCTAGGCGCTCTAGTCACCATACCGCATAGCCCAGGGGCCCTTTGATTGCTGTCCCCCTAGGCGCTCTAGTCACCGTACCGCATAGCCCAGGGGCCCTTTGATTGCTGTTCCCCTAGGCACTCTAGTCGCCGTGCAGCATAGCCCAGGGGCCCTTTGATTGCCGTTTCCTGTGGTCCAGGTGCCCTATGGTTGCAATATCCCGTGGCTCAGGGGCCCTTTGATAGCTGTCCCCGGTGGCCCAGGGGCCCTCTGATTGCCGTGGCCCAGGGGCCCTCTGGTTGCCATATCCCGTGGTTCAGGGGCCCTCTGATTGCCGTCCTCCGTGGCCTAGGGGCCCTCTGGTTGCTGTACGACATGGCCCAGGGGCCCTCTGGTTCCTATGTCCTGTGGCCAAGGGCCCTCTGACTGCTGTCACTCCCCCCAGCCCATTTCAGTTAACCCTTATAGACTAAAGAACTACAACGAAAGAAGATCCTAGAATAGAGGGCTCTATCGCAATCAGCATCGACATCAGTATCTTGTTGGGCCGGTATGTTGTTGGGCCCCCCTGGGCCCCCTGGATCCATGGGCCCCGGGGCGCCAGCCCCACTCGCCCGGTCGGTAATACGGCCCTGCGTGAAAGAGCTGTGGCTGCGTGTAGGTGTGTGTGCCAGCGTGTGTGTGTGCGTGCGTGCACATGGATGAGCGCGGTTGCGTTTAAGTGTATGTGTCTCGTGTGTAGGAGTTAAGAGAGAGAAGACTAAGAAAAAAA